>PISX010014387.1:0-53217 GCA_004024625.1 Mellivora capensis
TTGAGGGAAATTGGGGGGGAGATGAACCATGAGAGACTATGGACTCTGAAAAATAACCTGAGGGTTTTGAAGGGGCGGGGGGTGGGAGGTTGGGGGAGCCTGGTGGTGGGTATTGTGGAGGGCACGCATTGCATGGAGCACTGGGTGTGGTGTAAAACTATGAATTCTGTTACGCTGAAAAGAAATTAAAAAAAAAATAGGAAAAAAAAAAGAGGGCTTGTTAGTTCCATTCACCTACTCTAATTTAAACATGAATGAATAACTATTCCTCTTTTAATAAACGTTCTATAAACAAAAATATGTGATTTCAAGTATAGATTCCTCAGCTATTATTATGTTTCATAATCAATGAAATGCTTTTATGAGTTGCTTTAGTGTAAGGAGGCTTGAAACAAAGAAATAAATCCAAAGTGTTAAGTAGTGGATTATACATAGCTCCTTCAAAACATGACAACAGTAAAGTATTCTTAAGTCTGGTATTTTTAAAGTCACTCCTATATTTCATGCACTTAAGGATATACAGAATATACATACAAGATATATACATGGGTATATCCTATATATTGGGTAGAGTAATTTCATTATATGTAGAATATATATAATGACATTACTCTACTAAAGGGCTGCCTGGGTGGCTCAGTCAGCCAAGCAGCTGCCTTCAGCTGAGATCATGATCCTAGGATTCTGGAATGGAGTCCCGCATTGGGCTCCCTGCATAGCAGGGAGCCTGCTTCTCCCTCTGCCTGCTGCTCTCCCTACTTGTGCTCTCTCTCTGACAAATAAATAAAATCTTAAAAAAAAAACTATTAAAAACCTAAGATTTATATGGATAGTGCTCACATTTTAATGACACAGCAAATACTATTTGTCAACCACGAAGAGAGGAGAATGGTGACACCATCCCCAACTTTCATATAGCGACCTATGGTTTTACAGACTATCCCTGGAACTGGTTGCACTGCACTGACTGAACCCACCCTTGTGGATTTGAGTTCTTGATGCAAACAGTTGTAGTTACACATTTCTCCCATTCATGCCCTCAGACATTTCATATATATACATATATATACACATACATATATTTCATATATATAAACTTGGGGGGGGTCTAAGTTACTTATTGAAACAAGAACCTCATGAAGGCAGAAAATCCTAACTTCTACTTATTTGATATTACTCTGTGGTAGCAAATACTGAATATTCTCAAGACCGGCTTACTGGTACATGAAACCATTTGCAATATGTAAAAGATATTTTCTTTAGTGATAGAAGGAAAAATCGAGAGGAATATGAAAATGTAGTGCAACAATGTAGTGTGCAAGCACACTCTCAAGGGACACAAGGATATATGTCTCACCTAATTTCCTTCCTTTAACTCATACCTCAATGATAACAAAGCAAGTTCCTTATGCTAACTTCATAGTAACTTGCAGAATTGGGAAACACCTAAATCTGTTAAGCCACACAGACCTATAAAGTCCTTCAGCTATTATCACTCAGAGAGTTAAAATACATATACCTAATGTAAATTTTATGAATGGGAGTGACAGTGTTGACTTGACACAATATTAAAAGCTGCCCATCATATTTATCATTTCTTACCTGAAAAAGTTCGAAGGACCAACTGCTAATGTTGTTTCCATCAATGTCACAAAATGTGTTCTTAGAACCTCCCCAACCCTCTATCTGACCCAAATTCCACCCTGGAGCTTAAAAACTTTGATATTTGGGTGGTAACTCATTGACTAAAAAATATTTATTGAGCACTGACTGTGTGCTAGGTCCTTAGCTAAGTGCTAAAGCCACAGAGTAGTAAACTAACCTTGCCTGCCCTCCATTTGAGGAAGGATTTAAAGAATAGGCACATTAAGTGCATAACGATGAGAGAAAATGGGATGATGGAAAGACAAGTGTTAACAATTACCAATAGCAACAGAAGGTTTCAGAAACACAAAAGCTGGGAGGTTGCTGAGTTTAATTCATTCTCTCAGCCTTTTGCTGAGGATTCAGACTGTACTGGAAGAACATGCAAGATGTATTTTTCGTTGCCCAGGAAATGTTTTCTCTTCTACTAAAACACTACTTTCTGTTGGGGGAGAAATAATCACTTCCTTCTTGATGTTGCCTCTAAACCCAATACTGTTTGTTTTTCTGTTCCTTCTGATTTATCTCACATACACCCAACCCAACTTAAATAATATGATAATTTAGAGGGATAGAAAGCCTTTTCACAAATGTTAGACAAGTATGATTTATTAAAATACAGAAGATTTTCCTTCTTATTTCAAGAGTCCACTGCTGCTCCCATTCTTAAAAATCTTATTGGCACAGACCTCTTCATGCAATTCCATCTAAATAACATGTAGTTCCCTCTTTTGTTCTCAGGAGACTGTTACTTTCTTCGGAGCTGGAAAAACACTACTTTTCTTTGCATTTCTTCAGCTCCTAGGGCAGAATCTTGCCTGCAGTTAGAAGACATCTTCATAATGGATGAAATCCTTATTTTAAAATATTTACAATCTCTCATCTTAGCTTTCTACTTACAAAAGGGCTAAAACCTATTCATTAAAGAATGATTAACAGATATAAAAAAGAAATATTAAAGCATTGGCATCTAATTCTTAATGACTTAATTGGTGTTTTCTCCCCCCAAAAATAGAAAGATCATTCACTGATAAGGGAGAGTGAAATTGAGGTTGGGAGGACAGATGGCTGTAAATAGCAGGAAACACTGAAAGGTTTGTCAACTTACAGCTTATTAAATTTTCTTTTGGGAAAGGATTAGTCCTTTATTTTATTTTTTTAAGTTTATATATTTATTTAAGTAATCTCTACACCCAACATGAGGCTAAATCTATGACAAGAGTTGCATGCTCCCTCAACTGAGCCAGTCAGGTGTCCCTAATTTTTATATTTTTTTAATTAAGGTTTTTAATTTTAATTCCAGTATAGTTAACCTATGATGTTATGTTAGTTTCAGGTGTATAATATAGTGATTCAACAATTCCATACATTACCTGGTGCTCATCATGTTAAGTGCACTCCTTAACCCCTGTCACCTATTTCACCCATTCCCCCCCAGACCTCTCCCTCTGGAAAACCACCAGTTTGTTCTCTATAGTTAGGTCTATGAGTCTGTTTCTTGGTTTCTCTCTTTCTTTGCTTCTTTGTTGTTTTTTTTTCCTAACATATGAGTAAAATCATATGGTATTTGTCTTTCTTTGACTGACATACTTCTCTTAGCATTATGTTCTCTAGCTCCATCCATGTTGTTGCAAATGGCAAGATTTCATTCCTTTTTATGACTGAATAATATGCCACTGCGTGTATATACCCCCATTTTTTTTTTACCCATTCATCTGTCTATGGACACCTGGGCTGCTTCCATAATTTGGCTATCATAAATAATGTTCTAATAAACACAGGGGAGCATGTATCTCTTTGAATTCCTGTTTTTGTATTTTGGGGATAAATAGTAGTGCAATTATTGGATTGTAGGGTAGTTCTATTTTTAACTTTTTGAGGAAATTCCATACTGTTTTCCATAGAGGCTGCACCAGTCTGTATTCCCACTAACAGTGCACGGGCATTCCTTTTTTCCCACATCCTTATTAACACTTATTGTTTCTTGCGTTTTTGATTTTAGTCATTCTGACAGATGTGAGGTGATACCTCATTGTAATTTTCCATTTCCCTGATGATGAGTGATGTAGGGCATCTTTTTATGGGTCTGTTAGCCATCTGGATGTCTTCGTTGGAGAAATGCCCATCCATGTCTTCTACCCATTTTTAAATGTATTATTTTTTCCAGGTGTTGAGCTATTGAACATAAGTTCTTTAGATATTTTAGATACTAATCCTTTATCTGGTGTGTCATTTGCAAATATCCCTCCCACTCAGTAAGCTTTTAGTTTTGTTGATTGTTTGCTGTGCAGTACCTTTTTATTTTGATGTAGTCCCAATAGCTTATTTTTACTTTGCTTCCTTTCCCTCGGGAGACATATTTAGAAAGATGTTGCTAGAGCTGATGTCAGAGAAATTACTGCCTGTGCTCTCTGTGCTCTCTTCTAGGATTTTTAGGGTTTCATGTCTCACATTTAGGTCCTCAATCCATTCTGCATTTGCTTTTTTATACGGTATAAGAAAGTGGTCCAGTTTCATTCTTTTGCACATAGCTATCCAGTTTTCTCAACACCATTTGTTGAAGAGACTATCTTTCACCCATTGCATATTCTTTATCAAACACTAATTGACAATATTGACCATATAATAGTGGGTTTATGAAATTTTTATCTGTTTTAGAAATATATCCTGAAACTGGGAAATATAAAGAATATAAAATATTAAAGACAAATTAAGATTTCTTGGGTGTTTTGTGATAACAGATATAAGAGCTTTTAACCTAACTGAATCTGTATGATTCCAGCTGTAAGAAGTCTGAATTTTAGATTCCAAACTAGAAATGTAGATGATATGGGATAGAATAGTGATTATTTGACTTAATTACAAAGCAAAAATAAGTCATTTCTATTTTCAATTGCTGCGGAATGATTGCCTTTAGATATCTGTTTGAATAATCCAAATGCTGCTGGATAAATGTTGACTGAATGAATAAATTAATTATTGAATAAATTAATCTAACTCCTTGAAACACAGCATTTAACACAATGATTGGCACATAGTAGATACCCAAAAACTGTTCACTGAGATTGACTCTCCCTTCCACAGCCTGGTAAGAAGATGTTTTCCGAACCATTTCTCTCAGACTTTGCTAGCATCTCATATTTCAGCCACATTCATCTCATGTAGTACATGAGAGAAACTGACCTCCATTAGAAATATTCAGCTTGTAAAACAGTTATTGAATGATAGTAGAGTAGCATGCCTCAATCCAATGAAATTCTACATTTTCAAGCACCCGTGAAATTATCCATTAGTGTTTATAAACACTCATTTGATACTTACAAAGGTAAAGAAATAGCTAAGCATGAAAGAATGTGCCAGAAGATGTTCTGGAAGTTGTTGGCTCAAAAACTGCACACAATATCAGCCAAGTTCCACATTAAAATACCATATCCAATGAATGCAAGTGTTCCTTCCTCTTTATCATACAGCTCCTTCTCAGAAAACTCTTCTCTAAAACTTTTCAATGTTGTAACAGCACAAAACTAGTTAAAACAGTTTATTCATAACACGAATATTAGTGGTCTGGTGTTTATACACTTCTCCATTACTAAAACATGGAAGAAAAGTTAAATTCTTTTCACCTCAGCAACTTTAGAACCTACTTGTGATTTAAAAAATTAAAAACATCAAACAGCAAATTCAATTAGTAAATCTGCAATTGCTTTTTTAATCTTCCATATTTTAAAAATTTAATTATCCCAGACAAAACTTTATTAGCTAAGTTATACATAATACATTTTTATGTGCCTAAATATATTTAAGCATTGTAAAGGCCTTAAAATAAGCACGGAATACAATTTCCTGTGTTTCCAAGGGTCTGGAAGGAAAGACTATTCAAATTCTTCCTGTATCTTCAAAGTCTCCACAACATTTAAATTTTCAAAATCTTCTTAGTTTTTATAGAAATCAACTAACCTACAGGAAGCACATGAACAAAACATTTACTGGATAGTCTTTAAAACTATTTATATTTTAAAACATTAGGGTTATTATTAGTGGTTCAGAAGAAGAATCTTCTCTTCAGATCAGTTTCTTACTCTTCACTATCTTGCTGACATATTTTTCTTTTTAAATGATAGGGATCGTCCTGCAAATCTTTGGTAAAGAAAATGGAACAATATTTTGCAAAGTATCACTCACATGAACTAACCACACAATCATAAAACAGGAGATAGTAAGATTTCTAATGATAGTGAAGAGTAAAGGACAGAGTACTGCCCCCATTTCCTTCCACTCTTTGGCATGAAAATCCTCCAAATACTTATCTCTGCTCAGTATTCCAAATTTCTCTTGTCCCATATTCCCTTAAACCCACTCTAGTCTGACTTACAAGCTAATCATTTCACATAAGCTGCCCACAACCTGCTAGATCAATAGTCAGTTCAGCAGTACCAGTCTCTTAAGCTCTCTCTCTCTCCTCCTTGGTTCAGTCTTTTCACTTAGCTTTCCAGTTACTACACATCCGTGATTTTTCTCCTGCTTTGGGTCCTCCTTTTCTGATTTGTTCTGTACCCCTCACCATTGAAGGAGGGTATGTCCCAGCGCTCAGGACTTGGCCTTTTCTCATTACCTGTTCACTTAATCCCTCAATGACTGCTCCCACTAAATGACATTAAATACCCTCTCTATGCTAATGACCCCTAAATTTTTATCTCCACTCCAGGCTGCTTTTCAGAACCCCAGACACACACATCTAACTACTAGACATTTTTGTTTGGATGAACAGATATCTCTAACTCAATCTGCCCAAACTGTGTTCCTGGCGTTCCCCCAAAAACTGTTCCAGCTTCCCCATCTCAGTTGATAGCACTTCCATCCTTTTAGTCGCATAAGCCATGATCACTGGATCAATATTTGACTTCACTTTTCTATCACACCCCAAGTCCAGTTCATCTGCAAGTCCTGTTGCCCCTGGCTTCAAAATATTCCTAGAATCCAATCCCTCCTAAACACTTCCACTACTGCCAACCTTATCTGAGCCATCATCTTCTTACCTCTTTTTTTTTTTAATGTTTTGAGAATAGTTGACACACAATGTTACATTCGTTTCAGGTGTACAACACAGTGGTTCAAGTTTCTATATATTATGCTATGCTCACCACAAGTGTGGTTACCATCTGTCGCCATATAGCGCTATTACAATACCACTGACTGTACTTCCCAAGCTATTCCTTACATCCCTGTAACTTACTCACTCCATAACTAAATCAATCTTCTTCCTTCCACCCTTGTCACACATTCCTCCAATCTACTCTCCCATAGAGCATTTCATTCTTCAGCTGAAACTCTGGAATGGTCCTCTACTTCATTTAGGGTAAAAGCCATAGTCCTTACAATGGCTTAAAAGGGACTCAGTTCTCCCTTACTTCACTTTCTCCCCTACCAACCTGTGTGACTTACTATGCTCCAACCCACAATGGGTTGCTCCATTACTATGCTCCAACCCACTACCCACAAAATGCCATGCTCTTCTATAGAAATAGAAAGCAGATGAGTGGTTGTCAGGGTCTGGCGGCGGGGGGGAGAGGAAAATTGGCAGGATGACTGTTTTACGGGTATATGGTCCCCTTTCAGGGTGATGAGAATGTTTTAGAACTAGACAGTGGTAATGGTTGCACAACAATGTGAATGCACTAAGTGCCACTGAATTATACAGTTTAAAATGGTTAAAATGATAAATTTTATATGTGGATTGTACCGTTTTTTAAAAATGCCAAGTACACTTCCAACCTTTGTAGTAGGTGCTTCCTCTGCCCAGAGTGCTATTGTCCCAAATATCCACTTCCCTAACTCCCTTCCATCCATGTCCTTGTTTAAGATCAAATTCCCAATCAGGCCAACACTGATCATTTTATTTAATGCTGCAAACTGCTCCTTACTCTGTATCTCCCTTACTCTACTCAACTTTTCAATTTTCTTCCCACAATACTTATTTTCTAACATAGTAGATCACATACTTATTCAATATAAACATTGTTTATTATCTCCTTTGCTAGCATGAGAACTCCAAGAGGCAGGGGTCTTTGCCTATTCTGTTTAGGGACAGATTCCAAGTGCCCAGGTTAAGTGCTGGGTGCACGTAAGCAGTCCATAAATCTCCTGTGAATAGCTCTTCAGTGTTCCTGGAGATGGACAAGGACTGAACCAGTTGTGGTCATTAATTAATTTCTGAAAACTGTTTAACTGAAAACTGGAAGAAAATACACACGTTTAAAAAAAAAAGGGGGGGAAATCCCCCAAAACCATTATTTCAAAAAACTATTTATAATTTTTATACCTATTTTTTTAAGAAACTACAACAATTTATCCTGATTTACTTAAAATATATAAATATTAGGCCTACTCTAAGTGAGGCAATTTTCTAGATGTTAGGAATTCGACTGTGAACAAACAGGCACGATACTCCCTCTTCTTAAGTATAGTGGGGATTTTATGGCGAATTCACTGTGGCAGAATAACCCCCTGAGAATTTAAGTTAGCCTTCTTTTTCACAAATTTAGTGTCACCAAAGAGGAATAAAAGATGTTTTTCATCCGTGCAACCCTTAGAAGTTAACCTTAAAAGCTACCCCAGTATTCTTAAAGTTGGCCTTTTCGAGTGATGGGTCTGAAAAGAACTTTCAGCTGGGTGACTGCCCCAAAGACAAATCCTAACGGGGCCTCTGCACGGTAAGGCCAAACCCCATGGGGCTCTTGAGCTAGTTTTTGTTTGAAAATGGAGGAGCAGCTGAGGCCTCACAGTTAGAAGTGGCCCCATCCCTTGGGGCAGGGTCTGTGTGAGGGGGGGTGGGTTTCCAGACACTCTGAAGAGATAGGGATTTCAATTTTGTAGGGTATAGGACACATGAGCGCATCTGATGGTGCAGCTTCTAAGGAGACAGTACCTCAAGGGGATGCCTGCTGGCAGCCACGAGGGAAAAAGAATTAATACTAAGCACTAAAGCTTTGGAAGCTGAAGCAAAATTTCCCCAGCTGTCACAGAGTGAAACCAGCGACCAGCGGAGCCACCCAAACCAAACTGACACCACATGCCTAAGTGAGGAGCCCAGGAGAAGTGACCAACATGGACTGAGGGTTGAGTCTCATCCCATCTCCATTTGTTAGAAGCAAATAAGCCTCCAGACGCTCAAACACATGTAGGAAGAAAGGAGAATCTCCGAAACTAAGTGATATTCGCTTTCTGGTCAGTCTTGATTACGGAAGAAAAACTGAAGACAGAAGTCTTTCAACATCTGACTAAGCAGGAAGAAGGAGAAGGTATTATACCATTTGTCTGTAACTAATGTAGAAAGTAACTTGTCAAGAAATGAATGAAGAGTGACTTAAAATAAGATGAAAGGAAATCTGTTTGCATTTTGCAGTAGTTTTAATACTTTTCTAAGGAAAACATCACTTAATTTCAGTTGCCAATATGTATGGTTTGGGGTTTTGTTTTTGTTTGGGGTTCTGGAAATTTTTTGTCCTATTACTAGCACTGCAGTTTCTGTTGCATATAAACAATTCCATCCCTACCGCTCCAGCAACCCCTCCCCCTTTCATAATTTGCTTCCAGAAATGTTTTTTAAAATTTTTTACCCTTGTTTAGCTCTTCACTTGCTTATATTTAGGATGTTACTTATTTTATTTTAAAAACTTACTTTTAAGCTCTTGCCTCAAAGAATAAAAAGCCTTACTGTCATGCTGAGTTATTCAGCAACAATCTATTCCCCTCCATGGGATAAGCTCAGCCTTCACCCCATAGTTTATCTGCTCCGGGAGCTGGGTTACTGCCTCATAAAACAGCACAACAGTACTATTATCACATAATCATTATCATTACCTCACTTGTAGCCATACAGATCCTTCTAATCCTGAACATCTTGCCTCTTGAATCTTGCTATAGCTATCCTCTCCTGCTGTGAAACTGGTGTGTTCCATTTTCACAGAAGCTTAATGTAATCACAAATGGAAAAATAAAATATATTTTTTAACTAGGCTGCATTTATTGATACCACTGTGTTATACAGCAATTTGAAATAGCTCCATATTTCATCCCAGTAAACAAAATAAAGGTGGAGGTGACAGTGAGGTTTGATCTTTAGCCTAGGTCCATGTTTTCTCCTCCAGTCTTACCTTTCTGGCTTTTGTCCTGTGCTTTAGGACTGACTCAATGGGACACTTCCATGGGGGGACTCCTCAGTCATCAAAGGAAATCGTGGAGTTTGGAAGAAGTGCTGCCATTCTACTGAGATTTGCCCAGAGGCTAGAAGTCATGGCTGTTTAATTGGACATTTCTGTGTTGCCCAGGAAAAGTTACAAGGGATATCCAAAATGGGTTCTTTCCCTGATCACTCTGACAAAAAAAGGAGTCATTCTAGCTCTATGAGGATGATGACATAATCCATGCACTTCAAAGCTTAAAAAAAATAGGAGGACATTGGGAGATGGAGAAGAGAAGTGAGATGGGGGAAACCAGAGGGAGAGACAAATCATGAGAGACTGTGGACTCTGAGAAACAAACTGAGAGTTTTGGAGGGGAAGGGGGTGGGGGTTAGGTGAGCCTGGTGGTGGGTATTATGGAGGGCACGTATTACATGGAGCACTGGGTGTGGTGCATAAACAATGAATTTTGGAACACTGAAAAGAAATAAAATAAAATGGAAAAAAAATAGGCACTGAACTTTAGTCCTCACAGCTAGAGAAAAGAAAAGTTAAGAAAAAAGTTAAGAAAGTTAAGAAAAATTTTATACCACCATCAGTAAAACCAGACCATCAAAGAGTCCACATTTCTTTATGTACATAGAACTTTTTTATATATGTTTTCCCACCTGGTGTTTGTTTTTAACACTGATAACACAGAAAATTAGAAAATAAAAACACACATTAAAAGAACGAATGAATGAGGGTCACCTGGGTGGCTCAGTGGGTTAAGCCTCTGCCTTTGGCTCAGGTCATGATCCCAGGGTCCTGGGATGGAGCCCCGCATCAGGCTCTCTGCTTAGCAGGAAGCCTGCTTCTCTCTCTCTTACTCTCTCTCTCTCTGCCTGCCTTTCTGCCTACTTGTGATCTCTGTCAAATAAATAAAATCTTAAAAAAAAAAAAAGAATGAATGAATCAAACAGTGAAAAAAGGAAAGAAAACTATGATCACCATAATTACAATCAATCTAAAAATTAACTAAGATATCTCAATCAGTATTTCAGTGTCTAACCTTCTACATCTTTTCATATGCAAATAGCTAAAATGATATTTGCTTTCCCAAAACTGAATCACCCAGGATGTATTGTTCTGTGCTCCTTTACTCACTTAACAATAAAGCATTAAGACCTTCTTTAAGAATAAATGTGATACAGATAAATTTATCTTTTCTAATGAGACTTTTCCATTCTAAGGGTACATAAATAACACCAAGAAGTTCATAGAAAATGAACTGCACAGATGTGGGAGACAACAGAAACATTTAAGAGAAATATGAGGTAAGTGCCCAAAATGAGGATATATGGGAAAAATAGAAGGCAAAAACAAAACAAAACAAAATTTAAAAAAAAACATACAAAGCTATGAAGTATATACACATTAAGTACGATTTTACTCGATGTTACTCTAAAACACACACAAAAAAGAAAATACTTAATATTGGCCCTAATCCTTAAGAGAAAATTACACAACTATGTACCATAAATTCCTCTATAAAGAAGAAAAGGAAGAACACCAGAAAAATTGAGGAACTATAGAGTGATGGTGGTACCTTATCAGATTAAATGATTTCAGGGGTTTAAATATCCCTAAGTTTCCTATCCAGTCATTTTTTGTTCTCAAGTCAATCAGACTCCTGCTTCTTCCAGAACCTTAGGGCTTGTAATACCTGATAAAATTCTTCCATGCAAAAAGTTTATAAGGGTTAATAAGAAAACAGTAACTGTAAACTACAATTTCAATTCCTGAAGCTGTAACAAATAACTACATATACCAGAGACTGGGCTCTATGTCCAGAAACCTTTTCAAGGAACAACAGCCTACTGGGGGAAAAGAGGAATCAGGAAATTCTGAGTCAGAGAGTGTGACAGAACACTGTATACTGAGGAGTGGCAAGCAGATACTCCAATGGCTCCCTTATCATGGCCTGGAGGAAAAACAAGATTTAGAAGGAATTGAGATGGGTAGAGCGTTCTCGTCTTTGGAAGCCAACTCTTCAACGGCCATAACCTAAAACTCAATCCATGCCTAAAAATTTGCTAAAATCCCAGAACTCAACTGACATTATATAATAGAAGCATCCCAATCTCCTGACAGACTCATTTTCTGCCTTACCCTCCTCCATAATCTAGCACCTTTCATGGCATAGACTGGGAAGCTATTGGATTTTAAGAAGCAGGTTCCACTCTTCTGTTAGGTGTGTTCTGTACAACGAGAAACAGCATCCAGTCAGGTGTATAACCACGACAGTACTCAGGCAATTCAGTGTCAGGGAACATGAAGGGTTGGCATGTAAACATGGGTGAGCCAAGCAACCAAAAATTAGCAAATAATACAAAAAATGGTGTTGACTTGGGCTTTTAATTGAAAGATAACACTGCATTTGAAATCATTAATAAAATAGAAAGCAGTTTTTCTTTATTCTTTTGGCTTACTGTGACATTGAGGCCCACCTATAGTGGAGACCACAAAGCAGCAGTCTGTGAGAAGGCCACAGTTCATTTCCCAGAGACAGCTGTAAACAACACCTGGAACAGCTAAAAGTCAGGGAGAACACAAACAACACAGAAAAAAAAAAAAAAAAAGAGAGAGAGCTTTAAGTAATGGAAGAAGATATCGAGAAGGAAAAGATACCTTCTCTCTAACACTAGGGAAGACTATAAACCCATCTATGGCAACAACAAGACATTCCCCAGAAGGAATCTCCAGAGAGAATATTAGTAGATCACATTTTCATTTGAGAAGTGATGTGTTCTCTCTGAATTTTCAGTGTATACTTAGTTTTGTAGAGTACCAATTAACAAACTAAATGACTAAAGAAACATAGTTGAT
Organism: Mellivora capensis; assembly: GCA_004024625.1. NCBI lineage: Eukaryota > Metazoa > Chordata > Mammalia > Carnivora > Mustelidae > Mellivora > Mellivora capensis. The sequence continues at coordinate 12,693 of PISX010014387.1, forward strand.
AAGCAGTATAGCTTGAGCAGAAAGTATTTGTATTTTGAACTTGCCCACATTTTAGCCCCAGCTAAGGAACTCACAGGCCCTTAAGACCAGATGGAATTTCCTCCTTCATTCCAGGCCTTTCCTTGGAAGCCCTAAGTCAGTCTCTCTCTCTCTCTCTCTCTCTCTCCCTCTTTTAATGTCCTAAGCCTCCCAAGGATATCTCCTAATTCCTGGAGTAGAGTTTTCATGATCTGGACCCTATATCCTCCTACGGTAATGTGTTATTGAATTTCAGACGGTCAGGGAAGGTTTCCAAGATAAGGTGACATACAAGCCAAGACCTGAAGGAAAAGAGGAGTAGCAACTATTGCAAATATCTAGATGAAGAGGGGGAAAGAATGCAAAGGCCGTGGAGTAGATGTGTGTTTGCGGAGTACAAGCACAAACAAGGAGGCTAGGGTACAGTAAAATGAACAAGGGATAGGGTTTAGGAGATGAAATCAGAAAGGTGGGGGGCATGATGCATATCACTTATACCACTGTAGAAAGAAGGGGAGAGTCTAGATTTTTTTTTTTTTTTAATAAAAAGCCACTGGATAGTTATGAGCAGAGGAATAACATAAAAAGACTTTTAGTAGGATCACTCTGGCTATTGTGTGAGAAATTAACCATATGGAGCAAAGGTAGAAACAGAAAGTTAAGTTAGGAGACTAATGCAAGAGTCCAGGTTGTATTTTTTTCTCAGAGAAATTCTCCCACCAGCTGTTCAGAGAATGGAATAAAATATTCTTCATATTTTCATAGTAAAAAGATACTTGAATAACCGGTACATTGCAAATTACAAATGACTGCAATCTTTTAATAAGTTTCAATACGAAGAAGGGCCTTTTTCAATAGCACAACACGCAGCACAGAATAGAAAATCATCTCACAATGCAAACCCAGAACAACAATAGATAATACCCAAACACAACTGAAATCAGAGTCTAACCTAGCCAAGGCTTCCATCAGTACTCGAGTAGGAAGAATGGTGAGGAATATCGTGGTAGTTTTGATTGTGCAGTATTTGCAGTTACAAATCCAAGAAACAGGTAAACATTTTAAAAATAATTTATTCCAAAATGCCCATTTAGATCCCAAATAGTATTTTCATTTTTACCTTTATAAAGTTCCGAGTTAAAAGACCTCTTGTGGCATTATTAAGGAGATGAGACCAGAACATGAACTTTAGAAACACTGGAATTTGCTGTCTTGGAAGATGTCCAAATTATCCAGAGAAAATACACAGCACATATCATAGGAAAGGCAAACTATACAAAGAGTACTCCTTTTAAAAATGTTACCTCTTACATTTCATGCAATATTCCTTTAAACGTTGTTCGTCTTTATTTACCTTGGAACTTTCATCCTGTATTATGATAAAAGGAGATTAAAATTCCGGGAACTATTAACTGTTCCCAAAAGGCACTCCCGTTCTCCTGTGGCAACTTAATATATTTGAAGCTGAGCCCATTTTTGATTAAACTATAGGAAGACTCTGCCAGGTCTCTACAAAAATTTATCACTGTATTTCTCTTTCCTATCATCTGAAATGTTTTTGAAGAAAATCAAAGGTACATCTAAAATAGAACTTTATTTTTAACTTCTTTTACCACTTGAAAAGAGCAGGGTTGTCAATGATGCTGATCTATGGGTGAAGGGAAGAAACCAAGGTGGCCAGGAAGGCAGCTCAAAGTTTTCACAAAGTCCTTGGTCAGCTTTTATGTACATCAAAATGAAACGTATGGCCCCTGGTGACTGAAAGCCTTCACAGGCTCGCAGCCTCTCTCTAACCTCCCTTCATGCGGCGTGGTTCCAGGGGCTCTTCCTTTCCAAGTCAGAATTCATATTCCTCCTTTGTGACAGTACGGTCTGTTCAAAGTAACCCAGATAAAATGGGGTTCCTTCTAGTTCTCATGGCAGTTTAAACGATTTTAAAAGGATGTTATCCTTCTGCTTGCAATAATTTTCATTTTCCTCCCATGTGCTGGGGATACTCCATTACCTTTTATTTTGGGCATTGTCTTTCGCGCGGGGGCGGGGGGAGTGGAAGGAGGTAGGACACCAATTACCAAATTTGACACTTGGAAGTCTTTTTGTTAAAGTAGGCAATATCCACCTGTAAGTGAAAGGCCACTGAAAGATCTTTAAGATACACTTAAAATATCCATTAGCAGGAGAAGGATCGTACCAGGGTTAGAAATTACAGGAAAAACAACTTGTAAGCATTACCATTATGAAGCTGAGTGCCTAAGGCAATGTTCCTGACTACCACACAAGCCAGTGATTTGCCTCTGGAGTCTGTTCCACACCTCCCTAATAGTCCTAGAAGCTACAGACAATTAATTATTAGATTATGTAACTCCCACTGCTAGAAGTTAGCGGAACAGTGTCTGGTTTTACTGAAAGTGTGCTGCTTTTCAGCTAGGGGTGCAATTTCATCAGTTCACTCATCTGCGTCTTCCTGCCACTTAATCCCGGCTTCCTAGGGTTTTTCTTTAATTGGCTCAGCCACCTTCTACCCTCAGTCAGCCTGACTTTATTCTTGGGTTCCTGGGTGAAGATGACCGAATCTGAAAATCGTGGCACCCAACTCCTCTAGCAGTGTCAGATGTATTTATCCACCTAAAACCTCTATATTTAGAGGGGCTGTCTTTCTGGGATTAATGAAGGCATGTCTCAGCAAGCTTCTGAAGTCTACAGAGTGTGGGGAAGTACCAGAAGAACCACTCACAAGACCAGAGTTAAGGTATTTATGGAGCTCTGGAAAACACACTGGTCAAAGAGGCAAAAGCCCTGACTTGGATACAATTTATTTGACCAAATATTTTTGCAGCCAACGCCAACACTCTAAGCCTCCCTCAGTTTACTTATCTATAAGTTGGGGAATGAAACCACCTACTTTGAAGAGTTTTAGTCAAGGAAAAAAATGAAATAATAAATGGTAAAATCCTTTGCACACTACAAACGCTAGAGAAATTGAGGGATTAGGGTATTATTGGTATTCTCACAACCTAATTTCCTTATCATGGTAGCAGTAAACAGCTCTTAAGAACTTGATGTTTTTATATTAAAAAGTTAATTAAGAAGACCTTCATTAGCATGTGCAGTCAAGTTCACTGTTCTAACTGGCTCACCAAAATTCCTGTTGCTAAAATAACATGGAAGAAGCCACAATAAAATCCTGGATAAATGTTAGTTACAAAGCATCAAAATGTATCGAGGAATAACCAAAAGAATTTGTGGCCATTAGCATTACTCAACTCAGCTGTCTGCTCCTGTTGCTTTTCTGCCACACTGATTCAGGGATACTGTGCCACCTCCCGGGTTTTGACCATCACCTCTGATAAGAGAACAATAATGGGCATATGCTGCCCACTCCTTTCTCGTAGGCCGTAAACTCTCAAACTGCCTGGAATCACCTGAGTTCCTGACACTTGCCAGTTCTAAAACCGAGTTCACATCAACTGTCTACACTTAGACTTGCCTATTCTTTCATCAGTGGCATCATCAATCTCTCAGTCACCCAGGTGAGGACTTCATTCTTTCTTTCAAGTATCATCCATGCATTATTTTCTTTTGTTCTGACCATCGACTGCCCGGTGTGCCTTTATCATCTCACTTCTAGGCCAATAGATATGTTTCCTTCCTCTTCATCTCAGAACCCTCATATCCTATTCCTAAGTGTAGGATTAACTTTCTTAGGAAACCCCACTTCCAGGTATCACACAAATTTGTATCACACAAATAATCAATTCCCCAGTGCCATGGCAAGCTTTAGAGTCCCACTCAGAGTGATTTTCCTTAATTGAAGTCACTCAACAGCAAGATGTTTCCAAGCTTTCATAAAGTGCATTTAGGCTATGTCAGTAATATGTAACTAGGTATCTCCAAATCAGTAAAAATACTTAACATCGTGCTAAAAATAACTGCAAATCATGACTTCTACAAATATTACTTATGTGTACAAGACGTAAGTGACTGTGTCACAGGAACTCATAGTAAACAGTTTCCCTGGAGTTTCCCAAAAGCAGCATAACCTGGGATTACCAGCCTATCAGAGATGTAAGATCAACATGTACCAGCAGAATAAGAAAAGGAAATACCTAGTTCTGGTCTTAAGTAAATTACTATTACGATGATCAGCTATTCCAGTTTGTCCAGGGGTAAGACGGGCTTTCAACTCTCAACTTTAAAATCCGGGAATCTCAGGGCGCCTGGGTGGTTCACAGTTGATTAGGTGCCCGACTCTTGATCTCAGCTCAGCTCATGATCTCAGGGTCATGAGTTCAAGCCTCACGTTGGGTTCCACATTGGGCACGCAGCCTACTTAAAAAAAAAAAAAAAGTGGGGGTTGCAAATCTCAGGCAAACTGGGATAAGGTGGTCATCCTGGTTAAGAACACGGTGAGGTACATGAAGCTGAAGAAGAAGCACAAAGCACAATCAACCAAGTTAGGGGAGTCAAAGCCATGGGATAGAGGGCCAGGGTTGCAGTGCAAAGGCCTAGGACCAGTCACATGGACCATATTCAGGCACAGCTTACTATGTCAAATGCTTTACCCTCCCAGCCCACAGCTGTACATAGTGAGTCTTAATTCAGTCAAATGTATGAACTGCCATCTGACACCACATGGGGTTCCAAGTCTGTGTGTTCACCTCATCTGTTTGGTTCACTCCAGGACAAAATTCCAGGCGCATCCAAAGTGCACACAGAAAACTCGATTTTATAAGCCACAAACCCAGGTGTGTATGCAATGTAAACTGTCTTAATTTCTTTTAAACTAAACTTGATTTCTCCTTTAAATCCCCAATTCCAGTTAATAGCAAACAACGTAATGAGTCACTTCAAGTAAATGCAATCAAATTAGTGATTACTCAATTATTTCTGATTTAAAGTCTGTCAACTTGGAATGAGACAGTCAGGTCTTCTCTTCTTTAAGATCTTCTGAACCCTCTGGGGTTTCTGGGTTTGGGGGATAAGACCTAAACTTCCTCTCAAATTTCAGCAAGCAAGAGAATCACTTGGCGAGCCTGTTGATTACAGATTGCTGGCAATGGCCCCACAGTTTCAGACTCGGTACGTCTGGGGTGGGATGCCCCCAAATTTGCATTTCTAACCAGTTCCCAGGTGATGCTGACGTGGTTGGTCTCAGGGACATACTTTGAGAGCTACTGGCATCCATATAGAGGTCTTCCGGGTGACTTCAGCTCCTCATTAGTTTTTCTTCCATTCTCTGAATTGTCGCCCCGGGAACTCTCAAAAAACCCTCAATCGCTCCATGTGGCAAGAAAACAACTGCCAATGAGGGTGGAATGAATGCCTTAACCATCTAGACCTGTGGACAGGTCAAAGAGTGTAACACAAGAAAACATGGAGTTGCAGGAGCACTTCAACTAATACCTCAAAATTATCATTTTGCTACATCTATAGTGTTATTTTCTCAGCACTGTACATATAGCTCCCCTTGGATGTATTCTACAGCTTCAAGTATTAGTGTCGAGTGAAGGAAAATGAACTGACCAGAGTCCAGAAACTTCTAAGTCAGGCTTTACCTCTTAATAGCCGGCCATGTGTCCTTGGGTAAGTTTTTTAAATTTATCGGTTCTGTTTTCTCATCTGTTAAATAAGACTGATATTATCTTCCCTGCCTTAGCTCTCTCTTCAGAGAGCTAGTTGTTCAACGTTTACCAGCAAACCACTGCTTACGGCACACACACACTGGGCCTTTGGGAGGTATATTTCCAGTGTCAGCTTGAGAAAAAGCAATAAACATGTATTTTTCTTTTCCTTTTTATACCACATAAAAATGTTATCATTTGGACAAAATATATTAAAATACATACAAATATGATGTTTTACCAAATTCTTTACCTACAGCATTGATTTTCAACCTAAAAGTGGGATAAGAATCATCTGGGATATTTGTTTAAAAGGCAAATTTCAGGGCCTTACCCCCCCTCAGTAATGAGAACACAAGGTCTGAAGAAGGATCCCAAGGGGCATTTTTTTATAAGCTCCAGGGGTATCCCAAACAGGTGGTCCTGAGATGTCACACAGATCTATGGGCAAAACACAAACCCCACATTCTGGCTTTCAAGGCCCTCTACCACCTGGTCACAAAATTCCCTCTCCTCATCTCCAGCTGCTCCCCAGTATGAACCTGTCCTGAACTGAAAAGGTACCATCACTGTCCCACAACAGAATCTTTGGAATTTTGTTTTATCTCTTTGCCAGGTTTCCTACAATATGGCTTGAAAGCTCTCCAATGTGGACCCTGAGTTGACAAGATAAAACAGATTCCATAGCCTTTTATACTAACAAACTTAGCAACTGTTTCAAGGGCACATGCTGGCAATGAGTCAGGACCAACTGAAATCTTGCAAGAAGTGGCAGGGAAAGGGGTCAAGGGAGAAGGATGAAGGTCTATGCATACATCATTCCCCCACAGACTACAGAATAATGCTGAGCATTTTGCCTAAGCAATTTCACTTTAGTCACAAAAATCTTACTATGTAAAAACAACTTGTTTTATGAATTAGCTGTCAAGTCCTTGGAGAAGCCAACCATGAACAATTTGTTGTTGGTTATATTTCCATTATTGTCACCATTTAATCCATAGTTTAGTGATTAATGGTTTTCTAAGAAAACTTGTTTGAAGTATAAAGAATGAAATCTGTTAAACCAAGTATGACCCGACAAGATTCATTTGTCTTGGGGGTCTCATCAGTACTGAAACTGCCATGGCATAATTAATGGTCCAAGAGATGAAACGGGACTCCTGTTCTGTCATGTCTCCTCTATTTAAGTCTTTTAAAATGAAAAATAATGAGGAAAGGTGTAAAACAAATTGCTTGATGTGCCAAGAAGCAAAATAATCCCATTAAAATAATTAGAATTTCATTGCAAATTATTAAGACACTGCTGTTGCTCTGGAAAAAAAGCTCTGTCTGGGGTGATCCCCTGATATATAGATGTGGGCATCATTTACGACACTGCCATTTGAACGATGTAATTTCTGAAGCTTGATAAGAAGCCTCTAGACACGCTTCTCTCAGAATTAAAAGGCTGCTTTGGGCAATCATCTTTCAAAAGTTCTAAACTATTGACAAAACTTATTGTTTCTTTAGTTTAGTTAAGAGCCTCCTACATATCTGAAAGAAGAGTAGAGAACTCAAAACTGAATCTATATTATGGGTCTGTGATCCCAGGTTGATAGAAATCGTGTATGCAAATATACCAGACTGGAAACGGCAACAGAAAATGATGACAATAGTTGATCTGTTCAGGGACAGGACACTGGGTATTAAATTTTCCACTGTGCAACAAATATAAATTAAGGATGCTAAGGATTCCTGAGACTCCATGCCATCAGGGAACTTGAAATCTAGTGGGGGAAAAAACATGAACAGAAATGACTATGATAGAAAAGTAAAACATGGTGCAATCTGGAAAACACCAGGGAGAAGGTGATTAGTTCCAAATAGGAAAATGGGTAAATATTTTACAGAAAAGATAGGAACAGAAAGAAGACTATAATTTTCCTAACATGTGGAGGCTTGTAACAATGGTGGAAAGGTGATCTCAGGAACCACTAGGACTACAGTAATAAGGGGAGAAACACTGAAGAGAAGTTACAATCATCCTGTGTACTACCTATACTGTAACCCTGGGAGCTCTTGGTTTTATAACCTCTAGCAGCATGTTTGGCAAATAGCAGGTACTCAACATATTTTGGTGGAAGACAATCAAGCCCGATGATAATAAGGAAAAAGAATACCCCAGCCAGGACAGCCATGCACAGCTAAGATTCTGCTTAGAAGATAACTAGTGTTTTAAACGTGAAAGTGCAGGCTAAGTCTCCTTTTATATATGCTTAAATGTCATAGTTCATAATTACAATAAGCAGCACAAGTCACAAATGTGCTCATTATTGCATCTTTAATGGACATTAACTTGCTCTCATTTTGCTATTAGAAAAATGTTATCTAACTTATCAATGTGCATCTTTCCATATATGATCTTACATGTTTCTATTAGTTTTAAGAAGGGAATACAAATATTTCTTTGATCCCTAAAGGATAAGAAAAACTCAGAGACTATTACATTCAAACCAAATAGTACTTCAATTAACACACAGAACACATTAATTAATAGTTAATTAACAAACACCCTTGGAAGAGGGTACTTAAACCAAAGCCAGTGTAGCGAAAAACACTGTAGTTCCTTCTGCATCCACTTCTCCTATTCCCTACCTTTTAATTCATACGCAGAGGCTGTGGGTCCTCATCTATCATGCACCCATCCAAAAATTAAGAATCACTACTCTTACAATTCCACTTTAACTATTACTCATTCATTGAAATTAACTCAAAATATTTTGATTTTTAAAGGTCTTTAGTCAGAAATAATTTTTATTCCTAAGAAGGAAAAGCATTTTCTCATTTTAAAGGTCACCTGAAAATCTAGGCAATCTACTAAGACTATGTAGCAGGTTCATAGGCTGTCCTCAACACTAGCTTATATGATGTTCCTTCTTCAGGAGGAGGGCACAGTCCCATGTGAGGGGATATAGCTTGATCATCATAAAGTATGGAGAAATTCAGATGCCAATGAATTACCCAATGAATCTGTGCAGTGAAAAACCCTGCACAGCTGAACACGGTAGTCCCACTTGAAGGACAATCTACTTTAATTCTTGTGGGATGACTTGGGGAGGGAGGCACAGAGCACATCTCCATAAGTCATAATGGCTCCTTGCTCTTCTGGGACACTGGCTGAAGCTGTTGGAAACTTTAGGGAATAGAAGAGCATATGTTACATGTAAAGTGAGCCTACATCACCCCAGCAAAGGGCTGTCTGCCAGCAGGTCCCTTCCCTCTACGCTTGTCCCCAGCGGATTTTCCTTTCCCAAGTATAAACCAAGCCCCAGCCCTCATCTCCTTTAACCTTAACTGCTGAAGCTTTTGCTCAAGACTAAGATATTTTCAGCCATTTAAAATTTCTGTAATGTACTCTTACTTATCTGGAACGCATCCTTCTGCTTCCCAGATTATTTCTGCCTGAGGTTATGAAGTCTCTAACAAATAATTATGTTGTGGGAATGCATTGATTTCATTAATGGAGCTATTACTGCACCCAGTAAAAATGCTGATGATGACAGGCCTTTTAAACCAACTTTTAAAACCACTTTTAAGAGTTTTGCTTATTTGTGCAAGATCTCTACCTACTTTCAAGGGAAAATTTGAGATGGCTTAAAACACAAAAGACCAAAACCCATTAACACTGCTTACAAAATTCAAGTCAAACAATAAAGAAGAAATTACATAAGAAAACCCAGACTGGAGAACCCCATTTGAGCACAACACATAACTGGGATAGCTCAAAACAAAACAAAAAAAAAAAAACAAAAAAACAAAACAAAACAAAACAAAAACCTAGTAAGTCATTTAGAACAAACACCATTCTGGTGCTGTGATCAAAGAGGAATTTATCACATAAATCTTTTTGTATCATTCACCAGGCAACATAGTGAGTTAGGTCTTTAACAGCTTTAACAGCTTTCCTAAGTCCTGCAAAGGCATCTTGCAGGGTCAGCTTCATCGCGATACGACCGGGGCAGCTGCACAGCACCTCAACACTGTAAGAGCCCCATCTCTGCTTTAGTGCTCTGCTGTTGTCCTGAAATCCTTTATTTTTTAGAACAAGGGTTTTCACATTCTCATTTTGCACCGAGCAGTGCCAATTACACAGCCCATTTTGTCATCTTTCATACAGCTTCTTCTCTCAACCCCTAAATTTCTTTTTGGAGGAGATTCCTCCTTTGGCAATATAAAGCACAGTACTTGCAGAATTGATCCTACATTCTTTCTAGTATTGAAAATAAATCGCATGGATATATAAGGAGCCCCCCCCCCCAACAAACCCCAAACTTAAGTCTTACGAATACTAAACATAAACAATAGACTTTTTTTATTTTGTAGAAAAAAGAACAGCCACTATTTTTCTCCCTTCCTATATTAAGCTCAAGACACCTTTCAACAGAAATAATGTATTTCCTGTGATGTTTTTTAGATGCAGTTAGATGTCTCGGCTCAATCTGTAAACAGACTTCCAGTTTAAAATCAATCACCCAGTTAGATGAAGTATAACTTCATCAAATTAAAAAGTTTTCTCTCTGAATTGTGGATTCCATGATTCTCCCCTTGATCTTCTTGTCTTAAAAAATACAATTTTAAGGTATTCATAGAGAAGTAAAGTATCTTCAGAGGGCATTTTGTATCTTACCCTGCCTTCCAATCTGTTATTACTCCTTCCTACCAGAGGGATGGACCCTTAGCCTATTCTTTATGAATTTTGGTGTAGAATTGAAAGATATCTTTCCCATATAGAACACATTAAATAAAACAGAACTTGGCAGCTGCTGTCCATATGACTGATGAAAACTGTTTCTGCATGTAATTGCACTAAAGGCCTCTATTAGCACGTTAAGTACAGCCCCAGAACTGTTGCTGCTGGACGTTGTTCCAAGGTACCATGATCCCAGCAGCCCTCCCTGCTAGCTTAAACCACCACAGCCTTCCAAGCACAGTGCTAGGCACGAGACATAACACTGGGCAAGACTCCTCAGTGTGCCTGTGTCTTAGAATCTAAGTGCATTTTGCGAGGGCAGCACCACCACCCCATGTATATGTGATGGGGTGAAATCACTAAGGAAAGAAGAGGAGAAGGTTTCTTCAAGAATGTGACATTCAGATTTTTTAAAAAATATTTGGTTTTATTATCAACTCATAATTTAATGTAACAGGCTTGTGTGTGAGGCTAGCGGTGCATTAACTATGAATTAATGAAGCTTAAGCTCAGGGCTCCCTATTTGCTTAGGCACTTTCCAAGAATCGCTCACTCATTTTGTTATTTGTAATTTTGTATCCTTTCTCTTAAAGAAGACGACCCCCACCCCCAACCCACAAAACCTAGGTCCTCCTCTGCATGGGTCATGTTGATTTTTGACTCTCCCCAGAGTTCCTCTCAGAATGACAGGCTCACACAACTACACATAGTTTGTTAGCATTAGTTCCATTTTACAAACTCAGGGACTGATAACAGGACTAGTTTAGTAGGCTGCAAGCTTTATCCTGTTCAGTCTAATTTCCTCAGACGAAACTCTCCTCCTGAGCTCAAAGTCTTTGCGTTAATTCCAGCCTTCCCCTAGTAAAAACATAAAGATAACAGCAGGAAGGCACACACATTTTCGTGTCGTTTCCAGAACCAAAGAGAGGAAAAGCGTCAAAGAAGAAGGTGTGCTGAGAAGGAAGAAGTCATGAGACTGCAGCTCCTTTCTTGAAGGAGAGCTTCTCCTTTCTTGGTCTCACCCCACAGCCAGCTTGAGCTTTCTAGACAACCTCACTGGAGGGAAGGAAACATAATTGGCCTTTTTTTCTCTAGAAGTATTTCCTTTTAATGTCACGGGTTTCCTTTCTAACAGAGAGAGAGCATGAGGACTCTTGAACTAGTGAAACTGTATGTTGGGGGATGTGGTGCTACAAAAAAATGGCTTTTAATCAAAGGATTTATGAACCTATCACAAAAAAAGGAGTTTTAAGTTTCATTTTCATAAGTTCATCTGCTTATTTAACAATGAATTTATCCACAAATTACAAGGAAATTGCTTAAAAACATAATTATTCTGTATAGAAAGTCATATAAAAACAGTAAAAAAAACCACAAAATCAGAACAGAAATAGTGAAATCTTTGAGTATTAAGCAGTCACCTTTATTCTATGCAACTGTACGTGACTAAAGGTGGGTTTAAAAGTGTTTGCAATTCTTTTGGGAGGCCTGGGTGGCTCAGTCGGTTAAGCCACTGCCTTCAGCCCAGGTCATGATCCCAGAGTCCTGGGATCAAGTCCCGCATCGGGCTCCTTGCTCAGCAGGGAGCCTGCTTCTTTCTCTGCCTCTGCCTGCCACTCTGCCTGCTTGTGCGCTCGCTCTCTCTTGCTCTCTCTCTCTGACAAATAAATAAATAAATAAATAAAATATTTTTTTTTTAAAGTGTTTGCAGTTCTTTTACCACCAAACGTGAACATTTCCACCAGATAAAGCACACTGATTAGGAGCTGCAGGCTCAAGAAACTAATTCACAGGATGCCACTTCTAGCAAAATTTATTTTGATTTATTCTGGAAAGAAATACAAATAAATCTTTGGAACACATATAGATTAAAGAAGATTGCCATGAGACTTAAATATAATTATTATAACACAAGGGAAAGTGAATAAAAATGTATTAGCACAGTGGCTTAGGAAATGAGATATTCAAAGCATATAATTCATCCGGTAAGCACTAGCAGGTCACACTGTTTTGTATCAAGAGTGCAAACAAAAGTTCTCAAAATATTAGGAAAAATTCTTTGAAAGCTAGTATAACATTACACAAAAGCTATAAAAATAATAATATGATAGCACTTCTAATAAAGGAAAAATGACAGCAGGCTGCATTGTTAGTTGATGGTGAGGGACCTTTGGCTAGGTGGTACAAGAGTATCTTTACAAAGAACTTTCTCATACAGACTTAGCAGTTTTATCAGATATAGTTCCAGACTCTTTATTTGCACCTACGAACAAAGTTGATAGCAAATTATTATCTTTTGAAATAGTGCAGCCTTTAAAGAGTTGTATTTTGGCAACATCTAAGAAAAACTGGCTGTACAATGCATTTTGGGTACGACTATGTACTTTTAGCATATTCAGTTTCCATGAAAATACGTCTTCTCAAAAATAAGCTTTTCCTTTATTCTCCTATATACCAGGACACAAGATATCAATAGCATCTTACGCTAAACAGTGAATTTTTATATGTTCTTTCAAAAAATTTTAAGTCTTTTTATTCAAATAATTGGATGCAACAGAAAACTAAAGAAAATACTCGAGTATTAAGTTTCTATCAGAAGGTAAGAGATCTACATAAATTTGTAGCACCCCTCAACATAAATTTATTGATCAATATTCCAAATATAAGGCATTCATAACAGATCTGTGTGTATGTACTCAGCTTTTAAATATCTCTACTTGAATATCTTGCCCTTCAAGTGCAAAACGTACAAAATTAGGCTAATCTACACATTCTCAGCCTTAAACCTCCTTTCCTAACAGGTCTCTCCTTCTCTCCAGTTTTGCTTCCCTCCAAGTTACGGTCAGAACGATATTCCCAGTCCACAAATCTGATTATGTTATTGCTCTGCTTAAAACTCTCACCATGTTTCCAACTGCCCTTCGTTCACCTGAATTCGGCTCACAACACTCACTGAGGTTTGCTCCCAGCTCATCTACCTCTCCACTCTGTCTCAGTCTAGGCTGTGACCAGCCATGCTGACTTGTTCTGAATGCTATAGATGGATCAAAAATGTCTCTCATCCTGCCCTAAAACTCTTTCCATACTAGCCCCTCCTCCTGCATCTTAAATCTCACTTCCTCTGACACCCTAAACTAGCTTATGTTCCCACAGCATTCCGTACTTCCTTTCTCATAAACCCTCCCTACCACACACGCTCTTACTGTTCAGGAGGGGATGCTTCTTTCCCCACTCTTGAAGTTTCTCTCACATGGGAGGAGCTACTAGTGTGACACTCTTACTCTTCCCCCAAAGAAGGAGTGACTGACCTGGTGAATTTTAAAAGGGCAACCCAGTGTCTTTCTCTCAGGAGAAAAGAATGATTCTACACACTGGGGGCATGTGCTTCGCTTCTCAATGCTATTAACGTCACAGAGACCAGGTATTTCTCCCCATAGAGGAGCCTGTAGTTGCCCCCAATACCAGAACACTGTGAGCAAATTTCTCTTAGTATTAGAAAGGGTTTAAGGGAAGCCCACTTGCCCCTTGAGACAAGCCACACAGTTTCAGATCATCTCTACCAGCATAAAGATGAGAATTTTGTTTCTCACCCACCATACTCTTTCATTTCTCAGTTTTCTCAGAAATCATACAGGGACAAGGAGGGATTTTTACCAAGAACAATCAAACTCCCAAAATTATAACACCTATGGACTGTTTTTGGTAATAATCTATAATCTCTGAAAGATGGGCGATACATGTTTGGTTTACTACCGTAGTCCTCACAACCTAGTAGGTGCCTGGCCAATAGTCGGTGCTCCAAAAATTGTTGTTTATTGAATAAATGAATAAATAATTAGATGCCATCCTTCCATTTTATCCACTCTTCAGGCACAACTATTGTCTCCCGGGAAGTTGTAGCTACTCTTAAAATATGTCTTACTTCCAAATCCCATCTAACATTTTCAATCTAATAAATTCTAGACCTGTGACATCAATCTGATATACTTTAAACATTTTTAATAATAGCACTCTTTTGAAATAAACTCTACATTGGAAACAGATGAGCTAGCACATTAAGAATTCACTAATTTGCAGATCATTTTTATCCATTAGTTCATTGCAGAAAAACCACACATTTAAAAAATAGTTCAAACAGCAATTTCAGCAACATTTTAGCCTTAAACTTCACATACTCTAAATTTATCCTATCCAGGAACATACAATAAAGTATAGACATGTTATGGTTAAATATAGTTCAAGATAGTTAAAAAGAGGCAAATGGGCATTTGGGGAAGTAGATTAATGGGTTAATGAATTATATTATGAGTCAAGTTAGGGTAGATTAATTATATTCTAAGAGTTTCTAGAACTCTCCTGTAATCTTAACATTTTTACTGAGTATAAGAACAGCTATTAATATTTTAAATATGCTTGCTCATAAATTTTATAAAATTATTATTGAATGACTAAATATATTATTTTAAAAGGACTGATATATTCCTGAACATGCCTTCTTATTTAAAAATCAAGGGACACAAAATAAAATAAAATAAAATAAAATCAAGGGACAAGCTCTCCTTCTGAGAAAATAAATCTATAAATTTTTATGAAACTTAACAGAAAAATATAAATCATATAATAGAATTAATCTGTCAGAGAATTTTTTTTCTTGTAAAGTATCTGTTATTTTAAGTGAAGAATGCCTGCATAAACTAATTTGTGGCAACTTCATTTTTATTCATTCAATTATATTTAAAAGTCCATGTATATGCATGAATACATAATTAAACGTTCTTGTAAGATTTGTCTCTAGACTTGAAGAAAAAATATATATATATTCTCAAAATTTGAGAATTATGATGCTACTGCATAAAACATAGTGGAGGATTATATGTCAATAACTTCCTTTTGTATTTATGACAAAAGGGAAAACATTCCAAAAAGAATTGTAAATGAAGATCTAAGTTGTACAGGACAGGAACAAAATGTGCAAATAAGCAGAAGTCTTTTGGCATGTATTTTTAAACAGGAGGTTTTGAAAACTCCAAATTTAGCTTCATAAAAAGAGGTAGTGCAAGTGTGAAGCATGTGGTCATTTTGGCATACGCTGTGTATAACTTCTCTCTTTACCTATATAAGGATATAAAAAAGCTTCAGAAATGTGCAAAGCAGAAATCCTCCAGTTCTGTTTATTCACTTTCAGTCAGGTAGTAAAATATCCTAATGTTCCATGAAGAAATCTTCAAAATGCACTGCTAAAATAGCCTGCTAAAGAGAAATCAACAACTTCTTTATTTAGATACTAAGCAGTTTAAAGGAAAGGATCGGTGGGGGTTTGGGTTTTTTTATTTTTGAAGCCAACTATGTCTGCAAGGATCAGTCAGTTTTACTGAATTTTCATCATCTTTACTTTGTTGCACTTTTTTTCATGCTGTCATGCCCCTCTCTTCCTCTTCTATCCCCCCACATCCTCCAACTTCCTTTCAAGCTTTTTTGGGGGAGGGTGTCTCAATAGCCTTACTCTTTTTCCATTTCATCTCCTCTATATTATCCTTTCTCCTTTTTCTGATTCCCTCTGGCCTTCTCTCACTACTATAATTATATTATATTTATATAGACTCATATTTCTTTTAGAAATTCAATTTCTAAAACATTCACCATTCACTGCTGCTTCTACAGTTCTTGGCCACACTTTGTAAAGAAAATGTAAACTAAGGCCTCCTTTCTCTTGCTTATCTAAGACACAGCAGCAACGGAAGGAATGGCAAAGAGATTCTGCGTGTGATGTGTGTGTGATGTTGCTGTCTCAGTCTCAAGAGAATACCAAACTCTTCCTGGAACAACCTACAGACTATATGGCAAAAGCATCCACAAGGGAGAAAAAAAAAAACACCTTTTGGTAGCCGTATTTGTGCTGACAATTTAAACGTGAAATTCTGCCTATTTCAATGGTGCTACATGTGAATGTTCGATTTTGAAGAACTCTGGTTTCTCAAGATCATTGGGGTTTCAAATTTAACTTTAAATGGATTTACAGAATCCAAATCAACCAGTAACTATCAGCATATGAATGAAACTGTATTCTCAGATACAAACAGCTCATTAAGTAGAGTCTTTGACCATCAAGATACCAAAATCATTCCTTCCTCTCTGACACTGAATATACAAAAAGAGGACCCAAACTAACCTAGTAATCACAAAGTGGAAATCAACTTGGTAAATATTAATGACCAGTAACATACACCACTGTCAAAATGGCACGCAGTTACAAATCTGAATAACCAACACAATCAAGATTTGACCTAGAAATGTACTTAAATAAAATGTCCAAAATCTAAATGAAGTTAATTGTACAACTTTACTAAAAAGGTTTATTTAAAAGATGTACTATTTTCCTGAATAGGATGACCAATATTGTAAAGATGTTAACAGTACAATTTGAAAACTATTCTGAAGAAAGACTTTATAAATTGAATTTAACCTCTTGGTTCCAGAAGACAAAGTATGTAAGAATAATCAAGAAGAATTTTAAAGAGAAAAAATAAACTAGACTAATTTAAGTAGTATGATACTAGCAGAGAAGTAACATCATTATTATAGAGTCTACAAACACACATGTATATACAAATTCAGCATAAAATGAAAATAAAATCAAACTGTTCTATTATTCCTCACACTGTTAAAATGATGAATTCCACAGGAATTATTGTATTTAAAAATTTATCAAGAAAAAAAAAGTAGAAACAATGTAGGAGGTGTTGTTATTTATTTGTATCAGAAATCTTGGGGTTAGGGAGATGTCTGCCTGCCTGTATTTGAATTGTGATGCCATCAATCAAAGCTGTATAACACTGAATAAGTTGTTTATCCATCATCTATAAAAGAATGATTAACAGTATCTTATTCATGCATCGAATGAGAACAGACTCATCAAATGCTTAGGTGCCCAACAAACATTACTTGTGGTTTCTATTCTTAGCATAGAAACAAAAGCCAGAAACCATAAGCAAAAGTAATGATAAATATGAATATATCAAATCTTCAAGGTTCTTTTCCAACAAATATCACAATAAAAGTAAAATTTGAAGTATGTAATGATTTACAATGTATATCAAAGATATATTAAAAGCTTTTTAAGGGGTCCCTGAGTGGCTCAAAATCATTCTTGATTTTGGATCAGGTCATGTTCTCAAGGTGGTGAGATCGAGCCCCGTGTTAGGCTCTATGCTGAGCATACAGCCTGCTTAAGTTTCTCTCTCCCTCTCCCTATGCCCACCACCCCCACCTTACCTCACCCCTCCCTCTCTTAAAAAAAAAAAAAAAAACTCTTTAAATTAATATGAAAAATAAGCACCTTCAGAAAATTACAGGAAATGTCATAAGCCAGCTGTTCCCAAGAGAATATAAAGGCCCCACAAACATATCACTAATAATCAAAGAAATAATGTTTTTTTTCTTCTGATTAGCAAAAATTGATTATTCACAGATCAGCAAAAATTGATTATTCATAATACTATAAAGGAGTAAAGCCAAAAAACTTTCTCATGAAATATGATGAGATAATAAAAATTGGTAAAACCTTTTTAGAGAGTGCCTTATAAACGTGAATACACTTAAATATTTAAATTTAAATATGCACTACCTTTCCCTAACAGTTCTATTGGCAGGAATTTTGCCTGAGGAAACAGAGAAGTACAAAAACATACAAAACAGGTATTTTTTTTTCACAGTGTTGTTAAAATAGCACAACAAACAAATCAATAACATAAGAGGTAAATCTATAATTACTAATGCAGAAAAAGATCAATAGGTCAACATTCAGTAAGAAAAACAAATTGAAGAATAGCATAGGCAGTATAACCAATCTTATTTCAAACATATGTAGTGGCAATATAGGTTTATAATTACAAAGAAAAGTTCTGGAAGAATACAAATTAAACTGTAACCAGTGGTCATCTCAGTAAAATAAGATTATAAGAAGCTTTCACTTTTTAATTTATATTGTTGAGTATTGTTTGAACACTTTTCAATATTTAAGAATTGCTTTTATAATATGGAAAAAAAAAAAGACCTTTCCATTTTGGAAAAAATAAAGGATTAAGAAACTCTTAATAATTATTCTCCTAGTCTCGGATTCTCACATAATCCTAACAGCTACCTGACTTCTTAAAACATTTTTTGCTTAGGTTCAACAAGGTCCTTGTCAAGAATTAATAGATACTTAAGTGGGAACTTCCTCTTTAAAAGAACTACAATTAGAAGAGCCATTTATAAAAGAATTCACAAGCATGTTTCTTAGAGTTTAACTTGCAAGTAACATCTCCACTAGGACTTGAAACTGAGAATTATAATCCATAGCAGGGAGAACATTTTTTTAAAAAATCTTAGTAAGAAGGGGTCTAATTTAATCTGACTTTCAAATTGTTTTTTATACTTTAGAAGTGAAGGACTTCCCTATAGCCTATAAAACCTGTGCTTTGCACATAATTTTTAGGAGAAAAATAATTTTTCTCATTAATGGTAAACAAATCGATTTCTTTCAGAAACTAGTTATGTGAAAAATTCATAATTAGGACAGTAGAAACAAGATACTCTTTTTTATCAATAAGGAATATTCAAATATTCTGGAAAGCAAATACTTTGCATTTTCCATGGTTTTTAAATTTTTTACTAAAGCAAGCTCTAACTATATTTAAATATGGAAGGCCACCACCCAATTTAGTGAACAATTTCACTTCCTCAGGAAGCACAGGAACAGCCATATGACTGGATATTATACCCCTTACAAAGAATAAAGCTGGATTCCTCCGAGAGAGACTAACTTCCCTATCTCTGTGGCATAAAAAATGAACATTACTTGTTCTTAGTTTAGAACTTACTCCTCCTGCCAAAAATTGTACGTCCCTCAGATTCTCTTAGGAAGCCTTGTGTTGCAAAGCAGAGCATTCCACACCAACATTTTCCAGATAACTGATTTTGAGAAAGTTTAATGCACACATCTGTAAAATGGGAAAACATCACCTGCTGTGTAAGGATGTGTGAAAACTAAATGGGACGCTGAGGCTAATGTTAATGCAAAATACAACAGAAGGGCTCAAAATATGCTACTTCCTTTTCAGCTTATTTGTAGCCAGGATAATTAAGAGAGAGCATCCCGAGAAAGAACGAAAAAATTGTGAAATATTACAGTAATCATAACCGTATAATTATAGTTCTATGATTTTCGAAGAATGTGTTTTCTCATCCTACTTGAAAAAGAAGGTGCTTAAATTTAAGAAAATGAAAGTGAAGTCACACAAAGGTAAGTGGCCACTGACCAACCACCTCATAGTTTAATTTCCCTTCTTTTTTATAACACTAAATTCATAATGGAACAAAACAACATACCACCAGGAGATCTTGAACAAGAGAGAAGTGATGGAGCCAGGGTTTGGAATCTGATCACCCCATTCCTGGGTTATTGGGCTTTCAGCAAGCATCTTCCTGTCTGCTGCATCACGTCTAGATTAAAGTCCCTCAAGCCCTAGAACCATGACTTCTCTCCCGCTCCAGAAGCTTCCACTGATACTCTGATGTCTGCTTAAGTTTTCCTGCCTGATAATCAAGGTTCCAATCACACTTCCCCTCTCCATACTGAATCTCAAACACAGATTCTCTAGCTGAGGTTGGGTCTGTTTACTCCCAGCAAAACACCACATGGATATCGGTTTCTGGGCAGGATTCATACCATCCCCAGATTTAGAACACTCCCTGTCAGTTTTGTGCAAGCCAATCCATTCTACAAATCCAGTACTAAACCTATCCCTCCCTGAACAAAATCATGGATGTATATGGATTTCTACATTTAGAGCCAGTTCCACAGAATTCATCACATCTATCAGTTTCATTTTTCTGTTCATAGCATTAGTCTATGACTTGCTTTGCCTGGCACGGTCAGTTCGGAATAGAGTCGTGGCTAATACTATTATATTTTGAATTCTTTAGAAAACCTTTATAAGGATAATAGCAGCAAATTTCTTCATGGGTACAAAAAAATAAGTATTTGTCCAGGTCTCCCCTCAGCCATCACCTATGTTCCTGGTCAGAATTGGCATGAATTTAATATTCACCCCAAAATCACTGAATTTTTCTTTTTATTTAGGTCTTGTTAAAATATCACTTTCTGGGGCACCTGGGTGGCTCAGTGAGTTAAAGCCTCTGCCTTCTGCTCAGGTCATGGTCTCAGGGTCCTGGGATCGAGCCCCACATCAGGCTCTCTGCTTCGTGGAGAGCCTGCTTCCCCCTCTCTCTCTCTCTCTGCCTGCCTCTCTTGCCTACTTGTAATCTCTGTCTGTCAAATAAATAAACAAAATATTTAAAAAAAAAACAAAAATCACTTTCCAAGAACAGTACACATTTCTATAATTATTCTTGTTACTTCCATACATGCACCATGTACTATGCATGCCAGGCCTTATGTAGATAGCATGTAATTCTGAAAACAATCTAGCAAAGGAGGCACTTTTGTTCCTTCTTCACAGGTGAGAAGATGGAGACTGAAAGGGCCAAGGTCACAGAGCAAGTAAGAGACCTGCCCATCTAATAAAGCCCTTGGGATTGTATGGTTTTTACCCCTATACTTTGCTTCTGCCTCATATCTGACCCTACCTCACTATCTCAGACTCTTAATGACATCTAAAGTTTCAAACCAATTATTATCAAAAGGAAATTTTTTTGAGATCTGGAAAGTTGTTCATGGGGTCCAATTTTTTGTATATCACTGAGAACACCAGTGATATGCAAGTGCTGGGCAGGAAGACTTTTCAAGTAAAAACAGCCATGAGAAGGCTAAGAGAGTTGTTTTTTTGTTTTTTGTTTTTTGTTTTTTTTAAAGACTAGACAAGTCTCAATTATGCTTTTAGCCCTGGACAAATGTTCGTCGACACTCACCAAATTTTGGCAGATGGCTGACAACAAAAGTAAAAAAAGCATCTTTTCTCACTCTTAACCCATTATTCCAGCAAATGTTCAAACAATAAAATATAAGTTAAGGAAATTTCAATAACCATCAAACAAAGTCATTAGTATTTTCAAAGTGACTCAGTCATCTAATTATTTTCCGGTATTTCCAAGCTCAGTACAGAACAGTCCCATTGTGCAGCCCTAAAGCAAAAGTCCAATGAAATATATTTTCATAGAAACTAAATACAACATTTTTAATGAAAATTACTTGTATCTTTAAAAGTAAATATAAGGAAGACCTACTTTTAAAACTCGGGGCAAAAATACGTAGATTCAAAGAGAAGGCTGTCAAAATAATTCTCCTACCTTATTAAGTAATTCAATAATAAAAATTAAAACTACAATTAGATACTATGTTCCCTATCAGCCTCCTTTTATTTTTCAAACATAGTAGCTAGTATTGATGACCAGATAAGAAGACAGACAATTCTTTATTACATCAACAGGAGCACAGATTTAATACAAACTTCTGGAGAATATTTTGGCAATATGTATATAAAGACTTCAAATGTTTATATGTCTCAACCCAGCAATAACATTTTTAGGAATTTATTTTAGGTAAATGGTAGAAGATGTGCTCAAGAATTTATGGGCAAAAAAATTAATAAAGAATTTATAATAGTCAAATATTCAAAATGACCTAATTATAAAACAACATCAGTAGATTGTTAGAAATAAATTACGGCATGCCTACAGAATGGATGCTAAGCAAACATATAAAAATCCTATTTTAGAAACATTGTTTCATAACATGAAAATTGTTTACAATCTGCTGTTATGTGAGAAAAAGTTAAAAATAACATGTATCCTAATTTGTTTTTTAAAGATGTTCAAGGTCATATCTTCATTGGGAGGGGAAAAAATAAGACCCTGGAAGATCCACTCTGTGTGAATGGTAGACTAAAGATAATTTTTATATCCTGAGGTTGGTGTGATGACTAGATTTCAGGGAGACCCATGGACTCCCATCTCTGACATTCACTCCCTTGTGCTGTAAACTCCCACAGTGTATCAAGGTTGGTAAAGTGGGATCAGTGGAATCCCGAAGGGATAGTATGTCACTTCTGAGGGCAGTTCATGAAGATATTAGAGCTTCTACTTCAGTCTCTGCAGTTTCTGGGATCACGCCTCTCTAGGAGCAGCAAGCAGCCCTGTAGAGAGGTCTACATGGCATTGAAACTGAGACCTTCTGCCAATAGGCAGTGAGAAACCAAGCCCTCCAATCAATAGACATGTGAGTGAACCATCTTGGAAATGGGTCCTCAAGCCTTGCTCAAGCCTTCAGGTGACAACAGCTCTCGAGAAAAGCTTGACTGCTACTTAGTAAGACATTGATCCAGAAAAGCCCAGATAAGCACTCCCAGATTTCTGACTCTCAAAAACTGTGAGAAAATAAGTGTTTGTTGTTTTAAGTTACTCAATTTTAGAGTACACAGTAGTGGTATTTAATAAAGTGTGTTTCTCTATATATTCCAAAACTCTTTGGATAACTTGTACTACTTTTAAAATTAGAGGATGCCTGGGTGGCTCAGTGGGTTAAAGCCTCTGCCTTCGGCTCAGGTCATGATCCCAGGGTCCTGGGATCGAGCCCCACATTAAGCTCTCTGCTTAGCAGGGAGCCTGCTTCCCCCTCTCTCTCTGCCTGCCTCTCTGCCTACTTGTGATCTCTGTCAAATAAATAAATAATCTTAAAAAAAATAAAATTAGAAAGAGAACAAAATGCTATTTTAAAACATTAGACATTGTCAATGTAATCCTAATACAGATCTTAAGATTAACTTCAGTGACAATTTTTCAAAGTAAATATTTCCAAAGGATCCTTACACAGGTAACACCTGTACTAGTCCAGCAGCACAGAGATCCTACAAATGAAATTCTCCAGTTACAGTAAACTTGAAAGCCTAAAAAGTACCTGGAAAGGTCCTTTGCAAATGAAGAATAAAAATAAATTAACTAAATCTTCAATGCAAATAGTAAAATAACTTTTTAAAAGAGAATAAGCTATATCTAAGGAAAGTGGAGAAAAGAAACACTAAATATCTGAGCAATTATTTTTAAAAATAGTAAAACATCTACATTCTAGTAAATAAACCCAAAGGTCTTTGGAGAGAGAAAGAAGCAAAAGCTAATCTTTGCTCTCAGGAGACAAAGACAAAAAATAAAATGAGAGATAAAACCATTACTATCGGGGCACCTGGGTGGCTCAGACCATTAAGCTTCTGCATTCGTCTCAGGTCACAATCCCAGGGTCCTGGGATGCAGCCCCGAGGTGGGTTCCCTGCTCTGCGGGGGGTCTGCTTCTCCTTCTCCCTCTGCCACTCCCTCCCACTTGTGAACTCTCTCTCTCTCAAATAAATAAATAAAGTCTTAAAAAAAAAAAAACCTACTACAGAAAAGATTAAAAGACTTATAAAGAGTGCTATGTACAGTTTATTGCTAAAATTTTTTTATGTTTTGGAGTGCCTGGGTGGCTCAGTCAGTTGAGCATCAGACTCTTGGTTTCAGCTCAAGTCATGATCTCAGGGTCCTGAGATGGATTCCCACTCCAATCCCCTAAGTCAGCTGGGAGTCCGTTTGAGATTCTCCTCCCTCTCCCTCTGCCCCTGCACCACTGTACCCCTCCCACCCTCATAAGCATGCTGTCTCTCAAATAAATAAATCATGTTTTAAAAAACAAAAGGCGAAACAACAAAAATTTAAAAAAAAAAATTTTTTAAGATTTTGTTTACTCATTGGAGACAGAGCACAAGCAGGAGGAGGGGCAATGGAAAAGGAAGAAGCAGGCTCCCCACCGAGCAGGGAGCCCGATGACAGGCTCAATCCCAGGACCCTAGGATCATGCCCTGAGAAGAAAGCAGATGCTTAACTGACTGAGCCATCCAGGCACACCTTAAAAATTTTTTTTCTAAGTTTCAGCAAAATTAGAAGATTCACCCAGAAGAGAAATATATATAAAGAGACCAAGAATTCTAGAAAAAAATAGAAGTAAACAACTATTGCCATATAAAGTTTCTAGGCCATGATGATTTTTTTTAAAAAAGGTTTTATTTATTTATTTGACAGACAGAGATCACAAGTAGGTAGAGAGGCAGGCAGAGAGAGAGGAGGAAGCAGGCTCCCTGCCAAGCAGAGAGCCCGATGTGAGGCTTGATCCCAGGACCCTGAGATCATGACCTGAGCCGAAGGCAGAGGCTTTAACCCACTGAGCCTCCCAGGTGCCCCGGCCATGATGATTTTAATATGCTAGTTCTTTAAACACTGAGGGCATAGAAAAATACAGGGATTTTTAAAAAATCTATTTTAGGGTGTAAGTAATCCTCATCTTTCTGCTAGCTGATATGGTAGTCTGCGTGTTTGAAAAAGGTCCCTTCCTCAAGATAACTTCACTACCTTCATCTGCAAAACTAGGTGACAACGTGCAGATTATACGATCATAAATGATCTGCCCAATAACTCTGACACTGAAAGCTGAAAAAGAGCTGACAAAACAGAAAACCACCAGTGTTATTTATGAACACAGAAGCAAAAGTGTTAGATGAAATATACATCAAACACAGCAGGTATTAAAATAATAATAAAACATGTCCAGTTGAATTTATTTCAGGAACTCCAGAATGATTTAATATTAGGAAACCTACTAATAAGTTTATGACACCAATAGGTCAAAAGCAATTAAAACAGAACACTCCCTCAAAAATAAAAAAAACAACTATCTAGATATGTGTCCCTGGGCTAGCAAACCAGGATAGTTTAATATAGAGTTAGTATCCTATTCAGCATTTAACAGAGTTGTTTTCAATGGTGTGAGATGTACATATGCCCATCACTAACATTAGAATGACAGCATGATGTCTTACCAATGCAATAAGAAAAGAGCTAAGACTTGTAAATAGAATAAAGGAAGCTTATATGTGCACATAATGTGGTGGCTTATCTTTTAAAAAAAGAGATTTAACTTATTTTGCTTCTTTCTTTCCCTCTTCCTCTTCTTTCTCCTTGCACGCTCTCTCTCTCTCTCTCTCTCTCTCTCACACACACACACACACACACACATTCATGCACCTCATACTGCTATACACCTAGAAATAAAATTATGGTTATCTAGTGAAGAAAGAAAGGAAGGAAAAAGGTCTTCTGAAAAGGTGCAGGACAAAAGAAGCCTTAGTAAAGAAATTACACAATTCTAGATAGCCATCTTATGTATTAATGTGATATACCAAGATGAGTGATATCTCTATTTTCAAGAAACAAGATGTGTTTCAGAAATTGTCTAAATATGTATTTATATGACTGACAATAACAGCTTGGAATATGCCAGTGGAGCCTAAGGGTCTATAACATATATTTTCAGCCCAATACATGTCTATTCTTTCAGAAGACAAAAGCAACAAAGTCCCTCATTGGATAAAGAGAACAGAAGATTTCCCTTCATCTACCCTCTTTGGAGTCCTAAACTCCAAAATTTACAATACTCTGGGACCACATTTTAAGTTCTATGAACAAAGTACCCTTTTGGTGCCAAATGTCAAAAGCTCTTTGAGGATAATGACACAGTCCTTTCTTCCAATCCTTAACACTTCCTCATTAAATCACTTAAGCAAAGCAGACAACTTATTAACCTCCTAAACCTTCGTATAGGGAAAAAGGAATAATGCACCCACATTATAGACATAGATACATGTGACAGAGATCACTTTCCACCTATCCTTTTCCATTCTATGGCATCAACAGGATCTCACACATTAACAGAAAACTTAAATATATTGACTCAATCAGCCTATTGCATCGTTCCAAGTTATATCTGTCCATATAAAGAAAGTACTGAAACTCTAGATGGTATATGTCTCCCATCTAATGACGTTAAATGCTTGGCTCAAATGGATCAAGCAATAGCAGACTGCACATTTGAATCTGTATCTTAATGGACTACACTATGTGAGATATGAAAAAAAAGGGGGATAAGTCATTGCTTAAATATAGAATTTTATAAGAGAACAGAAATGACCACTTGATTACCAAGTAATATTTTTGATCCATAACCACCTTTCATTTTCAGGAAACGGCAAATAACATCAACACAACATCAATAGTATAAGCCCTATTTTAAGCCATAGTACTTAAGTACAAGCTTTTCTATCATTTTACATTATCTTTCAAGAAAATACTTAATGGTTCCACATGTAAATAATTATATCAGTATAATCTTTCCAAATGGCCAGAAATACTGTTTTCCATGATCTTCAGTTTGCTTTCAGTAGACAGAACTACAACCCAGATGTCTTTACAAATAATGCTTTGCTTTATTTCCTGCTGTCTGTGACACAGTGTATAGGTATGAACTGCTGCATTCATTGCTGAATTTCATGATCTTATTGCTTAGTTTGTTAAACACATAAAAGCAGGATGCAGATTTGGTAAATACGGTGACCATTTGCTTCCTACGCTGTGTCATATCACCCAAGAACTTAACCACCTTCTCAAAGCACTACGTGTCATTATCATTCTTAACTCCATATTGGAAAAGCACCAGAATGAGATTTTCCCCATTGATAGGACTTTTACTTTCAAGGTATATTAGTTACAGTGTATCTAATGAAGTGGAGTGAGAGAGATGAGATCTTTTCACATATTAATCTGAGCTTGAAATAAATTCTAAGAAGCATCACTGTTATATAAGAATGGACAGAGGCATGTGTTTATCTCTGGAAGAACAGCTATGGCTAAGTCAAATGCCACTTTTCGTAGCTGAATGGGTGGAATTAAAGAGCATGAGTCAGACAGACCATTAAAACAACAGTAGCTTCAAATTCTGACTCTGACACTTTCTCTATGATGTGAATAATTATACTCCAAAGCCATCGCTTCCTTATCTGTAAAACAGGATAAAAATATATACCCTGTAATGTTATGTTGTTGTGAGGCTTAGACGCAGTAATGTATAAAGTGATTAGCAGAGTTCCTGGTACTACAGTAGGAGTAAATAAACCTGCAGCTACTATTATAATGAAATTTATGTTCTAACACCACTAATCCTATAGATGAAATATCCTCTCCTCTTTAAGCTAGGTGAGGGGAAAAAAACCCATTTACGTGCTAAACTCACAATGCTGGAAGGCTTCAAACTATGGAAAAATTATGACACAAGAGATCCTTCCAAGGTGCTCAGCAATCTATTATTTGAGGCTGGTAGATGTCCCAAGAAATAGTAAATACGTCATCACATGTAATGGATGATCAAGGCCTCAAAATGCTTCTCCAAGAAGTGGTGCCACCAGTGAAAAATAGAACTGCTAATTTCACATCTCTTAAAAGCAGGCTATATCTGAGCTTAGGTCTTCAGAGTGTGAATAGCCCAAACATTTAGCTTTGCTGTTTTATCGGAGTGAGAACTGGATGAAATTAGAATCCAGCTAATATTAGTTACTATGTTTACAGTAATCTTCAGTCAATGAGAATCAGTCATGGTTATATCAACTAATAAAGAAAATTCCTTCTTAAAGATCCCAGTCATAAAAGTAAAGTCTCAGAAACACCATATTAATAATGGTTTGTAGACAAACAATAATTTAATAACTATTACTAGAATTTATAGTAATTAGAGATATATAGAAGAAAGTTAAACTAGCCAAACCATCTTTCCACAGGTAAAACAAACATATTTATAAAATATGGAAAATTATGGACCCTCACATATACACTAAATATTAAAAAAAAAATGAAAGCGTAGATCATGAATACTCATCATTATTTAAATGCCAAACTTAAAAATTAACCACTGGCATACAATAAACCTTGAACAGTACTCTCTCCTGTGAATAGGAATTTCTTTTGAAAGTATTCTTGGTCTTACCCTAGAGGGAAAAATTAATAAAATAAATTAACATTTTACTGGGTCTCTAATTGGAAGTGGCTGTTCTCAACAAATATGTTTATCAAACAGTGTGACTGGCAAAATGTATTACTGTAGCTGTAGTTATCCAAATTACATGCTGTCTAAAGTAAAAAGGGCAAAAGCCATCTGGCTCATATAACTTGCATTTTCTAGACAGCTTACAGCTGGTTCTGATTAAGCAGCATCTCAGAACTCCAAGGGATCTATTTTTATCCCTGGAAGTATATTTTTAGGGCTCACACATCCAAGACACAAGGCATTTGCATTAATAAATGGACAACTACCTTCAATAAGGAAAAGGCTTACATAAAACTGGATGGATGGTCTTCATCTGTACAAGATGGGCTACAAGTTGAATATGGCAGTCTAAAACCCAATTTTGAAAACCTCCTCCTCTTTGGATGTTCTAAGGGAAGAACACAGAAAAGACACCTCAAGTGTCTTATGAAATAATTAGAAGACAGCTCAGGGCCCCCCAGGGGTGCTCAGTTGGTTGAGTGTCTGACTCTTTATATTGGCTCAGCTCATGATCTCAGGGTCGTGAGATCGAGCCCCATGTCAGGTTCTGCGCTGAGTAGGGAATCTGCTTGGGATTGTCTCTCTCCCTCTCCCTCTGCTCCTCCCCCCACTCATGCACTCTCATGTGTGCACTCTCTCTCTCAACTAAATAAATAAAATCTTAAAAAAAAAAAAAAGATAGCTCAATAAGATATTTGGTTGTATTATCCTATTTACCCTAAGAAGTTGGTATAATTATTAGCCCATTGTACGGATGAAGAAACAAGGTTAGAGAGGCAAAACAACATGTTCAGTATAAAAAAATGCAGTGAATAATGCAACCAAGACTCATCCCTGTCTCTTCTGGCTCTAGGGCCTGCGCTCACCACTGACAGGATTAACAATGGATTTCAGTAATTCACTTTGTCATAATAGAATTTAATAATATTGTATAATGAAGTAATCATAAAAGTTAGTGGAAGAAACATTAGACACTCTAAAACTGAATCTTATAATAATAATAAGATGATGAATAATAAATAAGGAAAAGAGTTTTATCTTTTTTTTTTTTTTTTTGAGAGAGGGTTAGAGAGAGATGGGGAGGGGCAGAGGCAGAAAGAGAGAGAGACTCTTAAGCAAGTTTTACCCCCAGCAGAGAGCCTGGCATGGGGCTCCATCTCACAACCCTGAGATCATGACCTGAGCTGAAATCAAGAGTTGGACTCTTAACTGACGGAGCCACCCAGGCGCCCCTGTTTTCTTTCGTTTAAATCTCCATAGCAGTGTCCCTCATCATCCTATTCATCATCATCCTAATCGTCAAATTAGGAAGAAGACGGTCTTGGATGCTAGATAAAAGCATTTTTTTAAAAAAAGACAGGGACGCCTGGGTGGCTCAGTTGGTTGGACTGCCTTCGGCTCAGGTCATGATCCCGGAGTCACGGGATCGAGTCCCACATCAGGCTCCCAGCTCCACGGGGAGTCTCCTTCTCCCTCTGACCTTCTCCTCGCTCATGTTCTCTCTCACTGCCTCTCTCTCAAATAAATAAATAAAATCTTAAAAAAAAAAGGCAGATTGCTGAAAAGATAAGCATTCTAATTTTTATATTCCTCTGTCTAAAGAAACTCAGTCAGTGAATCACTGATCTCAGTAAACAGCCTAATCTTTTAGTAACTAAAAGATCCTCTTCCAAGAGAATCCTTGAATCTAAACCCTTACTTCAGGCCACTTTCCCCTTTGCTCCCTCCCCTGCAGGGGTCTTTGGTGCTTTGAATATCCACTCCCTCCCTCCTCCTCCATAACTCCACACTTTTCCATGCCTCCTCCTCACTCTTCCTTCTCAGCTAAAGGCTTCCTCCCGACTTTCCTCACTCCTTCCCCATTATATACTCACACAACACGCTGCACTCACCCAAACAGAAATCATCACAAGGACCATACTTTACATGATAAAATCTGTGCTTTATATTGCTTTAAACATTGTTGATTGATGTCCTTCCAATTGGATTTCAGGGTCCATCATTATAGGCACCAGGTCTTCATTGTACATTTTTCATCCTCAGAACTGAGCCCCGTAACTAGCCCTCAGAACTGCTCACTGAATGCATGACCACAGAACTCATTCTTTCCAGGCACAGACGTAGTCGGTATTTCTTTCTGTTCGTCGTCCACAGACACCAGCAGACCTCTCTATGTAACTTTGTCACAGAGACCAAGTCCAATCACAGTCACAGATACTATGACGGTATCAGAAGGAAATCATGAGGATGACAACAGCTTCACCATGTACATTCTCACGTACAAAGGCAAAACTCAAAAAAATTTCAGGTGTCTTTGACACTGGACTTCCCTCAATATATCCAGCACTCTTAGACTCAAAACAAACACCAGAAACTCATCCACTAAGTACTATATTTGTATTCAAGATACAGTATGAGGGCCTGAAAATCTGTTTATTTATTTTAAGTCTTAGATTTGCAGAAGCACCTGGGTGGCACCATCGATTAAGCCTCAGACTCTTGGTTTTTGGCTCAGGTCATGATCTCAGGGTCATCAGTTTGAGCCCCACATCAAGCTCCATGCTCAGCAAGGAATCTGCTTAAGACTCTCTCCTTCTCCCTCTGCCCCTGCTCTCTCTCTCAAATAAATTAATCATTTAAAAAATGTCTCAGATCTGTAATATTGGGACTGGAGTCAGTGGGCTTCTCTGATGAGTGGATTTTTACACAGGCACAAAGGTGGGACATAGCTCATTAAGGGCTTTGCAAGCTGCTTGAAAATGTAGGTGAAATGTTGTGTAGATGGTTACTGATGGGATTCTCAAATCATTAATCCAAGACTGACATTTTCTCCTTTTATTATTAGACATTCTCTTTCCACAGCTATAGTTACATGCTTTTGTGTTTCCAGGGGAATCTGCATGCATTTTAAGTAAGTATGGTCATTTTCACCATCATGACTTCAAAGGAAAGGCCACCCTGTATAAAAATGTTAGGGAGTGTTTCATTCCTATCCTTGACGTCATTGCCATGCTCTCTTTACAAATAAATACCTTCTGATGGTAAAAACAGATAATAATAAATGGTTGCCAAGTTTCCTCTCCTCCGGACTGTCATGGAAGGTTAAGTGTTAAGATGATGAACTTGGCTACAAATAAAAGGGATCATTTCATTATAAATAAATAAAAATTGTCAATTTATAACATGAAAACTCAGGCCCAAATTTAGAAGGGGAAAGGAAGAAAATCTCAATTTAATTTACTATGTTGAGCTGACAAACACTACGCATATTAACTTAGTTTGGGTTCCACATAATAAAGCAACTCCCAAAAAACAAAACAATACTTTCCTGATTCTGGAAGTCTGTGTGTCATGGGTTGCAAAGAAAGGAAAGGAAGTGACTAGTTTAAAATAGGCCTGCTAAGTGACTCAATTAGATTATATTGAACTCTTTTCAACATCCTTTGGTTCTAAAGGTAAATTGTGGGTTCTATTTGAAAAAGGTTTAAAATGATGCTACAAGGTGATTTACATTGCAATACCTGAAATACGAAACTCTCTTAGCCAGAACTTAACATTCTTTTTTTTTTTTTTTTTAAGATTTTACTTACTTATTTGACAGAGAAAGACACAGTGAGAGAGGAAACACAAGCAGGGGGAGTGGGAGAGAGTGAAGTAGGCTACCACTGAGCAGGGAGCCCAATGCGGGGCTCAATCCCAGGACCCTGGAATCACGACCTGAGCTGAAAGCAGAGGCTTAACGACTGAGCCACCCCGTCGCCTCACTTATGTTCTTTATTAGGTAAGTGATAACTGTCCAAAGGTGATGGTTCTCATAAGCAATTTACTGAATTTGAATTATTTGAAAAGTAGCTATCTCATTATACATTGAGTTTCTCCACTAGACTATAAGTTCCTCTAGAGTCACATCTATGTCTTATTCAAGGGGAGCACTGAAAATAGCAGAATATCTGGATTTTACAAGGTGCTCAATAAATGTCTGATGAGCACAATTAAGTGTGAAAGAATTCCCACTATATGCCTCACTTTCCTCGTTATATCAGATAGAATGTTTACAGTATATATTGCGTGTAGTTGTCCTTAGTAGGCAAAAAGAGAACTAACACCAGTGTCAAAAAAAAAAAAAACTACATATTTTTTTCCCTTAAAAAACCGCTTCCCCTTCTGATCTGAACCGAAGGAAATTTGAACCAACTCTTCTTACTGCATACCGTCAACAGCGATCAGAGCTGCATTTCAGTGATTCAATTCCACAATGTGGTCCAGATAATAACTGCAGCCTTACATTCAGCTCACATAATAGATGATTACATTTTACACAAACATAATTAATAAACAGTGAGCAAAGTGTATCTTAAGTAAAAGTCAGAAATGCTTAGCAAGAGATATGGCTCTGTAAAGAATGCTGCTTTCAAGGTCAAAGACTTGGGTCTTTGACCTGCTAATAAGTCTTTCGACTTATTAGCAATGTGACCTTGGGTTAGTCTCTCCCTAAAATAAGCATTCTCCTATATTAAATGAGGACCATAAACTATTTTTTTAAAGATTTTATTTATTTATTTGACAGAGAGAGAGATCACAAATAGGCAGAGAGGCAGGCAGAGAGAGAGGAGGAAGCAGGCTCGCTACTGAGCAGAGAGCCCGATGTGGGGCTCGATCCCAGGACCCTGGGATCATGACCTGAGCCGAAGGCAGACGCTTAACCAACTGAGCCACCCAGGTGCCCCTGAGGACCATAAACTATTTAACTCACCAAGTTACTATGGGAAGTAATGCATGATAAGATATCAAGCTCTTATCCTGGTACCTCTTACATCAGTAGGGGATCAATAAAGTTGTAGCAAATCAGAATGTAAAAGATCACAAAACCAAAAAAGTCACTACCTACCTCTTCCCATTAAAATACCCATGCTTACAATTCTGTGTGGGTGATAACATACCAGAAGGATAATGGAGCTTGGAAATAATTCCTCATAAATAAGGAAAATAAGATTTAAGGAGAAGAAAAGAAGCTAACTAAGGTATGATAATAATTACTTTTGCATATTCAATGGATTAGGACTTAATTAATGGGAAATTAAGTTGTATACAATAAAAAACAAATGCAGGGAGGGCCTGCATGGGTCACTTGGTTAAGCATCCGCATTCAGCTCAGGTCATGATCCCAGGGTCTGGGATCAAGCCGAGCCCAAGCCCCACAAGACCCACAGCCTCAGCGGGGAGCCTGCTTCTTCCTCTCCCTCTGCCTCTCCCCACCCTTGTTCAATCTCTCTCTCGTTCTCTCAGATAAAGAAATAAATAATCTTTTTAAAAAAACAAATGCAAAAAATGCACATCTGAGTAAGGCAAGGGTCCTTTTCAGACTCAGTATTTCAAGACTGTTACTCAGGATTTACATGCTACATAATTTACATGGTAAATTCCAGTCTCTCGTTTTTCATTAACTCATGCTATTTCATTATTCAACTTTCTCTCCTTTTTCATTGACATCCAGATCAAATTTCTCTAAATTTTCTTTCCATACTCTATGTTATCAATGATGACTTCATTACAACTTACAATGGATGTACTAGGACACTTTGGATATAAATGATTTTACCTACCACACAAGTTAGAAATGATTTCAGATTGGGGAAGTTATTTTTTGTTTTGTTTGCTGCAGGTGATGGTAAAGTAGAAGAAAGAGCTAGCCATTGAGATAGAAAATATGAAAGGTTGTGATCTGGGTAACTACTAAGAAACATTTGAAGTTATCTCAAATGGAGGATTCAGTAACTTTTCTACATGTTTATTATACCTGCTCTTCTCTCCCAAACATTTCTTAACCTACCGCTCTTTTTTTTTTTTTAAGACTTTTTATTCATCCACTAGAGAGAGAGAGTGTGTATGCACAAGAAGGGGGGAGAGGCAAGCAGGCTCCCAGAGCCCAGTGTGGGGTTCAATCCCAGGACCCTGGGATCATGACCTGAGCTGAAGGCAGATGCTTAACTGACTGAACCACCCAGGTATCCCTTATCCCTCCACTCTTAAATTAGGTACTAAACTGCACAGGTTGACCTGAAATCACCCACAGGCAAATCATTACTTCTTTTAAAGGGAATCACTTAAAAGTACTACGAAGCGAAATGGTACAACTAAACTGTGTTTTTTGGGGTTTTTTAAGATTTTTATTTATTTATTAGAGAGAGACATAGCGAGAGAGGGAACACAAGCAGGGAGAGTGGGAGAAGGAGAAGCAGGCTTCCTGCTGAGCCGGGAGCTGGACTAGGGGCTCAATCCCAGGACCCTGGGACCACGACCTGAGCTGAAGGCAGATGCTTAACAACTGAGCCACCCAGGCGCCCTAAACTGTGTTTTTCAAACACACATATAAAGATTTAATATACACAACTAACAATTATAATAAGTGCACATGTGTATGTAATAAGACATGACTTGAATAATAAATACATTTACTTTCTTTTTTGTGGTTAAGACTTCCCACTTATTTACATTTTCCTGATAATTTCTTCTTTATACTTCTGCTCATTATTAAATTGGATACATTCTTATAAAATGTCTCAGATCATCTTTTTGAATGAAGAAGTACATAAATCAAATATAAACACTTGGACTAAATTTATTATCAAGTGTCTGCTACTCTTCTCCCTACATTTGAACTTGCTCTGAGGTTACAGAACTTGGACCACTAAAATCATTTCAGCATGCCTCCCAAAAGAGAATTTTTAGAAGGCATCCATTTATTCAAGTCAATGGTCCTATGTATATTTAAATTATTTTTTATGATTCAAATAGGAAACCAACTCTTCATTATCCTTTCATCTCGTGTAACCACAAGAATAATCATGTAACTGGAAGGGCTGAAATTCAAGGAGTCTCTCTGGGAATATTTATCCCCCCACATTTCTTTTCTTTTTTATAATGGGCTCCTGGCCAGAAGTGTTCTTGTACATAAAAAGAATTACACAAAAGAGAAAGTCCAAAGACAGTCATCCACTGGGATTAGTTTACTTACGTCACTGAGGTCCTGCTTATTCCTGACCTAATCTGTCAATACAAAAATATTTTTAAATAAAGCATACATTATAAAACTGAAATAATGAAATGAGCTTTATTGTGCATTTTTAAATAGGAGGGTTTAAACAACTGATGTACATAGAGTTCCAGAAATGACTACTCTTTGATGTGTATTTATGTTTTATTTTCCAAAACTCCTGAATGCCTTTTATCCCCTCCTTGTCACCAATTAACAGCTGCAGTGATAGAAACTATAATTCACATGCCAAAGATGATCAGTCTGAAGTTTCCATGGCTATAGAACATGGATTGTTTTCTACAATTTCAATCAGGTTTTCATAAGAATATGTTTTCTTGGTTCAAGAATTTCTCAATGCTATCATCAGTTTCAAAAATTAACATCAATAACTCATCTACATTTGTTTTAAGTGATTTAATCCAATCAAATCTCAGAAGTATTATCAATGAATGTTTGAGAGCTCCCCCCCCGAAGAAGGAGTATGTGCTCCCATTTTTCTTTGAGTGCTAAACCAAAAACAGATGCTTTTTAAAATTTATTTATTTATTTGTCAGAGAGAGAGAGAGGGACAGAGAGCGAGCGAGCACAGGCAGACAGAGTGGCAGGCAGAGTGGCAGGCAGAGGCAGAGGGAGAAGCAGGCTCCCCGCCCAGCAAGGAGCCCGATGTGGGACTCGATCCCAGGACGCTGGGACCACAGCCCGAGCCGAAGGCAGCCACTCAACCAACTGAGCCACCCAGGCGTCCCACAGATGCTTTTTTAAAAAAAATAAATCAAAGACAGAATTACATGGAGACTATCACAATAATATTCATAACACGTACGTGATGAACTTGAAATTCATCTGAGAAATATTTCATATTAAAGAAAACATAGAACTTAATTGAGAAATAAATAAGGTACAGACAATAATCCTAAATGAGATTGTAAGATTAAAAAATCAAATGTTCTCAAATTATTTTATAGACATACAATAGAAATTACAATTAAAATAAAACTTTCATTAGTTTTAAAAATAAACAGGTGAAAATATACTACTCTCCTCTGTGCTACCAGAGTCCTGTATTCACCTCTCTTTTATGGTTTTTATCACATCATAAATGTGTCTGAGGGTTTTTCTCATGTCTGTTTTCCTGGAAAGACTTTGATTACCAGGGGTGGGGAAACTAGGTAATTTTCATTTCTCTTTCCACACTTTTTCTGATATATAATAGGAGCTCCATGATTTCTTTAAAAAAAGGTCGGAGCCCACTACATTTTAAAACTTATTATAAAGCCACAGTCTTGTGTTGTTTTTTTTTTAAGAGAGAGAGAGTGAGAGCATGCAAGCACAAGGACAGGTGGGGTGGACAGAGGGAGGGGGAAAAAGACAATCTCAAACAGACTCCAAGCAGAGGGCACACCCCAAGGCGGGCTTGATCTAACAACCCTGAGATCGTGACCTGAGCCAAAATCAAGAGTTAGATGCTTAGTCAACTGAGACACCTCAGCGGCCCTAAAGAGTTAATAGTTTAAATAATATGGCTTTGATACTTATTTTGAAATATATCAACAAATAAGAATAGAAAGTCCAGTATAAAATATCTAATAATATGTATGAATGTAATAAAAAGGAAATTCAAAACAATCAGGGGTGGGAGAAGTACTTAATAAATGATAATGAGAAAACCAGTTGGTGATTTGAGGGGAAAATGGGTCAAAATTTATACCATGTAATATAATACAAATGTGGGGCACCTGGGTAGCTCAGTAGGTTAAAGCCTCTGCCTTCAGCTCAGGTCATGATCTCAGGGTCCTGGGACCAAGCCCCACATTGGGCTCTCTGCTCAGCAGGGAGCCTGCTTCCCCCCTCTCTCTCTGCCTGCCTCTCTGCCTACTTGTGATCTTTGTCAAATAAACAAATAAATAAATCTTTAAATATATATATATATATATATATATATATATATATATACACACACACATAATACGAATGTCTCCTCTTTCATTTTGCATGTGTATGACTATATATGTATGTATAAATATATGATCTAGCTTATAAAAATTAGCAAAAAATAAAATTGAGTATTTTTGAAAGAATAATAGCTTTCTAAACCTTGAGTCAAAAGAGAATAAGATGTAAATTTTGTGTAACAGTTTAATCTTTAACTTTTACTAAGAAAAGTAATAGCCGTGGTAAAAGGAAAATAACATATTGCAGAAATGTTTATAAATATATCAAAGGTTTTTTTCTATGTTACAAGAGGGGATAAACAATCTGACAGAAAAACAAAATTCCGAAGAAAAATAAGGCAATAACATGGACATGCACACGGGAATCAAATTATTAAGTGCACATTAAAAAAAAAAAAAGAGAGCATTCAAGCATTTTATTTACCAAAGTGAGGCAAATTAAGGCAATGCTGAAATACCATTTTACATTTAACTAACAAATATAAAAAGTCTAAAAATAGATTTATCCAAGTTATACAACACTGTCCCAATTCTTAGAAAAATAAAACTGATAAACCCATACATTACAGTTGGCAATTTACAGTGGAAAGCACTTGACAAAGTACTTCAAAAGGCATCTTTTTAAAAATCACATCGCTTGACCCGTGAAATTATTTGAAACTTTTAACCTCATAATGTCAAGCCAGAAAGTTTAAATTGAGTGTAATAACCACCCACCATAAAAAGACATATTCGAACAGATTTTTGTGGTGACGTAATTTATAGTAGCAAAACATTATAAGTCTAAATCTTTAACATCAGAGGAATGATTAAGTCAACTACTGATTATCAGAAAACCACTCATGGAAACCATTTATTAAAGAGTATAATACATGAAAAGGGCAATATAAATTGAAGCTGAATATTACTTGAAACCAAAAGGTAACAAACTGCACAGGTTGGTATGGTGAGAAATATCTCCCTTCTGTTGGTATTATTTATTCTATAATTAAACATTTTTTTAAATGGTTAGATGAATTATTGGTAGACGTTCAAAACTAGAAGACACACAAGGATCATATATGAGGCCAAAGCTAAAAACAAAATTAATTTCTCTGAAAGAAAATTACAGCTTCTGAAATGTAGTACATACCCTGGCATTTAATGGAGAAAAGGCTAAAAATAATGGGAAAATTACTACAGTAAGTAAATGAAAGACAAAATAAAAATGCTTATGGAAAGTATTTGTTCCATGGAGATCAAGTACTAAAGCTGAGTTTAAGCTAAAAAAACTCTAGTTAATTGGTCCAAAGAAGCTAGAAAATAGAAAATAGAGTAAAAAGACAAAATAAAATTTCCCTGTGTCTAATTTTGTTTTCACTTTCCCCCACCAGTCAATACCTCTTAACTCCTTTGCACCAACAGTAGCCCACTGATGTCTAACGACGAAAAGCAAGGTTACAATCAGCTTTGTTTGTGTACATTCATCATTTGCATACAAACTTTAATATTAGCTTTAAAAAGAAATACTGAAAAAGAAAAAGGGAACACTAATGCAGAGGTCTGGAGAAAGGGCAAGCTACACCTTAAATCTGTATAGCATCATTTGCAACATACAGTGCTCCTTCTCATTTCAGTTTCATTAAATGGAATGAAAATGAGAAAATTTGTTATGCCACGGGTGTTCACACAACTCTACCAGGATCAGCCACTGTGTTGAGACACATCTGGTGTGCCAGAAACAAACTAGGAAGTGGTGTGTAGGAGGAAAGAAAATTAAAAGTTGTCAAACATACTTCTTTAGGCACTCAACATAATCTGTTATTCTAATTATTTTCCTGATATTGATGTAGTCAAGTTAATTATTATACAAACTAAAGTAAAACTTTTAGGTTCCCCCAAAACTCTTCCTTTACTATTTTTTACATGACATGTCCATATAACACATCATACACACAAACACATATACACTGTATTAGAAAATTTTTCTCCCTGGGGTATTTTATGCCTCCTGGGTATTACATTATTCTGCATTCCTTGAAAATACCCAACTATTTAATGCTTATTTATTTGTTAATAAATGAAGGACTATTTCCTCAATATTTCCCTTCTAGTCTGACCAACTATGACTACAAAACAATTTTAGTGCCAAAACCAGGGACAACAATGAAGACAACTATACACAGTCTGGCAGTGGGAAATAAATTGCCTGAAATCATCAGCTGATTTCACACAGACAACAAGAGTCCAGGTTTATTTATTAATATTAAATTATACAAAATTAAGGCTCATAGTCTTTTGATGCATAGTTCACCCTTAAAAATGCAAGCCAGGAATAATACCTAAGAGAAGATCTTTGTAGTCCAGTTTTCCTAAACAACAGTGTTCTAAGAAAAACTCTTAAAAATACAGGTAAACCTTGATCCACTAACCCAACTAGGAATGTAAAGACTATTCAACAGCTAAGATATGTAAAGCACATACGATGTTTCATTCAGACACTGTTCTAAAGTGCCTTCCAGGTATTTATTTCACTTACTACTCACCAGACTTTTGAAGGCGACAGCATTAATTAGTATGCCCATTGTGCAGATGAGCAAATTGCAGCAGAGACATTGTGAAAGTCAGTTGGTGGACCGGGGTTTCAAGCCAGGTCCTTCGGTCTCCACTGCGAGTCTCCTCTAGCCCAATGCCTCCCATTGTGCACCACGACTATCTCTGTCCTACTCCTTGTCCCAACTTCTCAGTTCTCACTGTAACAGATACTTGCCAGGCCCACTGAGCAAAAATATGGTGATTCACGCAATGTCTGTTTGACCACTTCTTCAGAAACAATTAATTTTACAGGTAATGGTTTCAATGCCAAGAATGCACCAAAACATCTTAAATCTTAACATCTTAAAACATAAGATCTGAAATCCACTCTGCCATTCAGTACCTTTTCATCTAAATGGCCTCCAAACAACTGAAAGGAAGCTAAAGCCAAGTGGGCATCATACTGGGGGGGAATCTGCAAGTGTCTAGAACATTACCAGGTTCGATTACATTTAATTGACCTCTGAATGGAGTCAAAGAGTCTATACACAGGTGCAGCATGTTTTATAAGGTAAGAAATCCTAAAGGAAAAAAAATCCCTTAATAGGAAGGATACTGTTACAGGTTCTCTAGGCTGCCGCAGATAACTATCTTAAACTGTTAATGTATAAGGTAAAGAAGAGATGATCACTTAACAAATATCTGGGGGGAAAAAAAAGTCATGAAATCTAGTAGCTACTTAACCTATATAAAACTAAAACT
>PISX010014388.1:0-25208 GCA_004024625.1 Mellivora capensis
AAAAAAAAAAGATTTTGCCATATTTTTTTCCAGTTATATTCCCACACCTAGTTTCCTTATTGTATACACACATCAGTACCCTGCTTGATTCATTCGTCACCTGTCTAGGTACCCTAAGCGGAGCCCTCCTCATGTTATCAATTTTGCTGCAACATAACTTGGAAAACTCAGGAGGAAAGAAGTTGTATGTATTTGCCCAGGATTTTACTCTTTCTGTAGTCCTTCCTTCCCAATGTTCCAAGACTCCTTTTATCATTTGTTCTCTACTTAAAGACCTTCCTTCAGCCATTCTTTGGGAGCAGATCTATTGGTGAGAAATTCTCTTAGTTTTCCCTCAGGATGATATGTATTCTGAGTTTAGATTTCTGGATTGACCGCTCTTGAAAAAAATGTGGTGTCACTTCCTTTTGGCCTCTGTGGTTTCTGAGGAGCCATCTGTCCATCTTCAAATGATTCCTAGAGGGAAGGGAGCGTCTCTTTCACTTCATTCAATTTTTTTCCTCTTTCTTTCTTTCTTTCTTTCTTTCTTTCTTCCTTCCTTGCTTCCTTCCTTCCTTCCTTCCTTCCTTCCTTCCTTTCTTTCGCACTGTGGTGTGTCTTGGAATGCATTTAGTTGAATTTATTCCATTTGGGTTTCGCTCAGCTTCTTGAATCTGTAGGTTGGTGTCTTTTGACAAATTTGGGACATTTTCAGTTGTTACTTCTTCAAATACTTTTTCAGACCCACGCTCTTTTTCCTCTCCTCCCGGGACTTTAATGACATGATGCTCTAACGACCTTTCATCAGAGTCTCACGGGTCCCTCAGGCTCTGTTCATTTTTCTGCCAGTCAATTTTCTCAGTTGTTCAGATTAAGTAAATTCTATTCTTCTAGCTTCCAATTCACTAAGGACCCTCCAATCTGGGGAGACGTTCACATGAGTTATTACATTTTTCAGATCTCAAATTTTATTGAACTATTTTTTGTATCTTCTATTTCTTTGGTAAGGTTTTTATATTCTTACTTGTTTCGGGCATGTTTGTAATCGAGAGCCGCCGCATTTTTATGACAGCTGCTTCAAAATTCTTGCCGGCTAATTTCAACATCTGACTCGTCTCAGTGTTGGTGTCTGTTGATTACCGTTTGTCATTAGCGTTGTGGCTTCCCTGGTTCCTGGTACGACAAGTGGTCTTGATTATATCCCAGGCATTTTAGGGATTACGTTGTGAGGCTTTCCTGAAATCTATTACAGCCGGCCTCACCGGACACTGTCCAGTGGGAAAAGGAGAGAGCTGCCTTGTTATCGCCAGATGGGGTTGCAAGTCCAGCCTCGGCGCTCAGACTCCTTTGACGCCCTGGGGATGGGGGTGGGGTGGGGAGGAAGGGATGCCTTGTTACTGCTGAGTGGGAGTAGGAATTCACGTTGTCCTTCGGGCCTCCTATTGATGCCACCTGCCTGGCCAAAAGGGGTAGGGGGATAGCTTCCTACTGGTCCCCATGTGGCCTCCATGACATGAAGGGTGGAGATCTCCTTAGTTCTGGGGGTAGGGGATGAAGATCTAGGCTCCTTACGTGGCCTTTGGAGATACTCCCCTGAAGCAGGGAGAGGTGGGGATGCCTCACTGTAGCCTAGTGAGGGTGGAAGTACAGGGTCCACACTCTGCTCCCTCAACTCCAAGTCTGGGACATGGGAGGCAGAAACAACCCCAGGAACCTCCCTACCATGTCATCGCCCAGGTCCCCTGGTCCCCAGCTGGTCTGTTTCTTTTACCTTTCAGAGTCCTTTTATTTTTGTTTTACATATAATGTTTGGGAGGTTTGCCATACGTACTGAGAGGAAATAAGGACAAATATATCTACACCATCGTGTTCTGGGAGCAATTTCTCTCTCTTCATCCTCATAACATCCTTGTGAGACAGGTACTAATTTATTTCCATTTTACAGGTGAGGCAAGGGAAGCCCAAGGAGGTCACCAAGATACCTCAGGCCAGGGCCAGGGCTGTGAACTCCTGGCTCAGAGTTTATTCTATGACACAAAACATGGTGGGTTTTGGTACCAATCTGGAGGAGGCAATGGCTCTGTTTTCCCCATGCCTTCTCAGGGTAGGAAGTGGGAACCTCCCTCATGCTCACCTTTGTGGACAGGGTGGCAGAAATTCCTAGTTCAGGAGGACAGAGACAAACAGGCCATGAGAACATCTGGATGAAAGCCAAGCCAAAGCCCTACAGGGAATTCTAAGAACCAGATGTGTAACCAGATGTGACAAGTTTCCTGGACCTTCCTCTTGCTCCTTGGGCATGGTGGGCATGGTGGGACATGGGCTTGCTGTAACATTCTCCATCTCTTTATGGTCTTGGAAGCACTTGCCCATGTCTTATCTCCTTGGAAACTCAAATTTGTTACCCCCATTAGCCCCAGTCTACAGGTGAGGGCACTGAGACCCAGAGAGGTGAAGTGACTTTGCCAAAAGTTCTAGAGCTTCTAAATGCTTATGCCTCTGACTCCCCTGAGATTGAGAAGCCCCTTGGGTGGGGATTCACTACCTGATTCTGATGAATCACCAGCCTCTAGTTGAGAGCCCAGAACAGAGGTGACTTAGAACTTTCTTTGATTCCCTCCTACCCTGGTTCCATTGTGGATGGGGTCCAGTTGGGGGCTGGCACCCACTAGGCAGTTCCAGCTCTCACTCATGTTCAGAAAGCCTGGCTGGAGGTGTGGGTAGAAGGCAAAAATAAGGGGACAGACTGTTCTTACCAGCCCATCTGACTTTGAGGCTCATTGACACCTGGCATCCCATGCCAGAGGGGTGGGTGTAGATGCCCCAGACCTTGGTATTAGCCAAAAGGGGAATGGCTGGCACAGCAGTGAGGTCTGTGGGCAATGGGGTGGGGGAGCTCTTTGGCTGCCTTCTCTCTAGTATTTAGAAAATGCTTCCCGTGGATGGGCCCTTAGCAATCCACCTTTCACACCCCACCCTGTGCCCTTTGAGCAGAACCAAGCTGGTGACTTCATGCTGATTATAAAGCTCCAATTACAGGGCCCCAGACAGTGGCTGAGCAGACATATCTCATGTTACATCTTTTTGGACTAAGCCGAGCTTATATATGTGCTACTAAATAGAAATATTGCTATCGGATAAGATTCATAACAAACTGCTGCTTAGCCTGAGCAGGAAGCTGCTTAGGAGACCAGGGAAGAAGATTCATCTAGCTTCTGCACAATGAGGCTCTTGGTAACATCTCATAACCCCAGCAATTTGTTGAGCACAGCCACAAGCGTGCGCACGTGCGCATGTGCGCACGCACACACACATACACACACACCCCAGCTCTCTGACATAGTTTTTTCTGTGATCAGGCAAGACGGGAGATATTTTGCTGCATCATAGAATGGCTGTGTGATGATGGGGCTTGTGTAGCTTGGTTTGGCGAATGCTGCCCCATGGAGGGAAGGAGACGTCCTCGGTGAGTGGTCGTCAAGGCTTGTCTTGAGTGAGACGGGCCCTGGTAGGTGCTTCCCACTGACCAAAGCCTGCTTAGCTGGCCTGAAACCCCAGAGAGGACAAAGTCTTGCTATGTCCTGGGAGGAACTTCCCCAGAGATACTGTATGTGACCCAGATCCTGAACTGCTCCTGTCCCAACCCTGACACATCATGAGGCTTGGTGGCAAACGTGTATGTAATTAGACAGAAGAAAGTCGACTTAGGAATCAAATCAACCGTGTTTCTGATTCTCTTCAGAGAATGGCGAGGATTTCCATGGAACCAGGTCTGCAGAGGCTGGAAAG
Organism: Mellivora capensis; assembly: GCA_004024625.1. Classification (NCBI taxonomy): domain Eukaryota; kingdom Metazoa; phylum Chordata; class Mammalia; order Carnivora; family Mustelidae; genus Mellivora; species Mellivora capensis. The sequence goes on from PISX010014388.1 coordinate 3,769, forward strand.
TTTACAATTCTCACCCGGACTTTTACCGTGTAATCCCTTGGTCTGGGATGTTCTGTTAATGCTCAGTGATGTGACCATTCACACAGGCTCTTCGTGAACCTGTACAGCCGAGCTGCCAGGAGGTATCAGTTTCCTCTAACAAATGACTATGAACCTGGTAGTTTGAGACAACCGAAATTTCTTCTCTCACAGTCTGGAGGTCAGAATTCTGAGACCATTATTACTGGGGCTAGATCAAGGTGTCAAAAGGGGCACACTCCCTCCAAACTCTGGTGGAGAAACCTGTTCCTTGTCCCTTCTAGCTTCTGGTGGCTCTGGGCTCTCCCTGGCTTGGGACCCCATCACTGTCATCTCTGTCTCTGTGGACACGTCACCTTGTCTTCTGTGTATGTTAAATCCACCTCTTATAAAGACACTTGTGATTACATTTATGGCCCATCTAGATGATTCAGAATCATCTCCCCCATCTCAAGATCCTAAATAATCGCATTCATTTTTTGACTTAGATAAAGGAACAGTCGCAGGTTCTGAGGATGAGGGCCTGATAGCTTTGGGCACCATTTTCCATCTGCCAGTTCTCTGGGGGCAGGGGTGGGGTAGGGGTGGGGTAGGGGTGGGGTGGGGGTGGGGAGAACGGCTTCTCGTTAGAGGCGGGTTAGACTTGTCCAATTTGCTTGTCAGATTCCTGTCCATGCTTTCCACCAAAGAGCCCAGTCCTGGGCCTGACCCATGACCAGTGTTCAGGCGGACTTGGAGGGAGGCATGGAATGGAAGCCAGATGGAAGGACGGGTGGATCAACAGACAAATGGAGAGCTGATGGGACCCACCAACAGGCCCTGAGTCCCTCATCCTATCTGTCCGCATGTCCCTGTCATCTGGACAGCTGCATTTCTCCTAAAGGGCTTTCTCCCCCAGCCAAGGTCAGTCTTCCCTCCATCCAATGTCTCTCATTTGCTCTGCCTGTTGATTCTGATTCAGAGCCGAAATGCCTTTGGAAGTACAAGCAACAGTCTCTTCAGCTCCGCTCACCAGCCTTGTGAGGATGGAGATCAGAGGCCTGCTGGGCAGCCGTCCTCCTCTCTCCGCATCGCCCCACACAGCTCCGGGGCCCAACTCCGCGCTCCTCTCCCTGTCGCTGGCCAGGCTTCTCTGCCTCCCCTCCCACCCCCCGCAGCCCTGGTGGGGAGTCCTCTCTTGATTTTCCCTCCAGCATGGCTGCTGTTCTGGCTGGAGCTGAATTTGGGCTTTTCTTCCCCCTCACCCCCTCTATTGAAATTCAAGCTCAATGACAACACTGTCATGGGAAAAAAGTCTCTCTCTTCCTCAGATGCTCCATTCTATTTAGACTCCTCCCCAACTTGGTCAGAGGAGCGGTGGTAATTTGTCACTCCCGCTGGCAGAATCCACTTCTGAAGAGATTTCTGTTTCGAGAGCCTCAAACTCCCGGGCAGCCGCATCCTGCAGCCGCATCCTCCAGCCACGCACAGGTGACCGCAGCTGATCAGTTTCACCCCTCGCGGGGCCTCAGCCCCATGTGACTTTGAAGGCAGCTCGCGTCAGGAGCAGCCTGTCTCTGATGTTGCCTCGTTTCTAAGCTGCGTGTGCGGAGAAGCGCAACCGTGGGTGGCGAGAGGAGTAGAAAGTTGCTTGGCTCTCAGCTCCCTCCACATCAGCTGCGTGACTTTAGGCAAACCACGGAAACTCTGAGCCCCTATATTCCTCGTCTGAAAACGTGGGTAGGGTGGCCCCCACCTGTTAGTGTTACTGTGAGAACCAGATGAGTTAATGGCTAACAGGGAATGCGGGGTCCTCCTGTCCTCCTCTGTGGGAAGTGATCTGAGTGTGGCCAGAACTTGAACTCGAGCTCTTGGAAATGAGCTGAGAGGCTGAGTTCCCCAGGTCAGGGCCCACCAGGGAGAACTTGGAAGCTGGTAGTAGAGGACATGTCCTAACATGGGTGTGAGCCTGCCCTGGGGAGGGAGTCTTGGAGGGAAGGACCGATGGATCCGCAAGGTGGGGCCGAGTCAAGGAGAAGATGGGCTGCTCACAGTGCTGAGAGGGAGAAGGGTGCCGAGGACACTTCCTTTCCCTACAGGGTGGGCTGTGGAGGTGTGCCCAGGACCCACTCCCTCCCTCCTCAGAATTCAGAAGCCCCTCAGGACCACACGGGCATTGCGTTAGGCAAGGTTCTCATGAGGAACAGAATTATCTGTCTCTCATCTTTCTCTCCCTGCCCCCCCCCCAGCCGTCTATCTAATCTATCCGTTTTAAGAAATGGTCTCACATGATTGTGAGGGCTGGCAAGTCTGAAATCTGTGGGGCAGCCTGGCAGGCTGGACACTGAGGTAAGAGTTGATGTTGCTGTCTCGAGGCTGAAGGCTGGAGATTCAAGCAGGATTTCTCTGCTGCAGTCTAGAGACTGAATTTCTTTCTCTTTATGGAACCTCAGCCTTTGCGCTCGAGGCCTTCAACTGATTAGATGAGACCCACCCACACTCTAGAGGATAATCTGCTTTCCCCAAATTCAGTTGATTTAAATGTTGATCACATCTTAAAAATACCTCCATCAGCGATCTCTAGTGTGGTGTTTGAGCAAACAACTGGGCACCGTGGCCTAGCCAAGTTGACACATATAATTAACCCTCACACACATCTCGGATTTTGGCTACTCTGCATCATCCCCAGCTGCCCTCTGTCTTGGTCAGGGCAAACTTTAGGATGAGAGAAGCAAATCCCAGGAGTCTGGGTGCTGCTTTTCTGAAGCGAGAGTGTGACAGTATCTTCGGTGGCCCTTAAGTCACATCATTACAGGGTGGGTAGAGGCTGGAGGGTGAATTCCCATTCACACTTTAAACTCCATCTTCCTGAGCTTGCGTTCCCTAGATGGCTGTTCATTGCCCCCACGCCCACCACAGACACACACACACACACACACACACACACACACACAGCCTTGCCAAATGCCATAAAGAATGTTTGGAAGCCCTCAGAGTGTTTGGACTTGGATTCTGTGACAGGTGCAGCTGGGTTCCAGCTGAAGGGCGAGGTTTGAAGTGGACCACAGGCTTTTGTCTTAATATACCAGGACATGGCTAAGTGTTGGTTGGAGATAGGGAGTTCTGGGTGTTTATCCACTGACTTCGACAGCTAAAAACAAGTAAATCCTGTGAAAACATTTGAGTCAACATGGGAAAGCTATAGAAATAACCAAGAAAGGCCCAAATGGTGGTATGGTAGGCTGAAAATTGTCCTCCAAAAGATCCAAGTCACAATCCCTTGACCTTCATATGGCAGGAAAAGGACTTCGTCGATAGGATTACAAATCCTGAGATGAGAGATTGCCCTGGATTAGTCAGGTGTGCCATAAATATAGCCACAAAAGTCCTTCGAGGAGACAAGCAGAGGGAGATCTGACACACACTCGGAGGCGACGGCCAGGTGAAGCTGGTGGCGGAAGCCGGAAGAGGCAAGGCGCAGAACTCCCCGAGGGTCTCTGGAGGGAGCGTGACTTTACCCACATCTTGACTTCAGCCCAGCGATACTGGTTTTGAACTTCTGGCCTCCAGAACTGTGCAAGAGTGCATTTCTGTCATTTTAAGCCCCAAGCTTACGGTTCTTTGTTATGGTAGCCCTAGGAAACTAGCACAGGTCAGCTGAGGTGAGGACCCTTTTCTGGGAAAAGGAGTAAAGATCACGAATGGGCCATGCTGGAAGGAGGGGTGTAGAACAATAATCTGGATCAGGTCGCTTGATGATGGGGGAACTGAGGCCCTGCCTGAGAGAGGAAGGGCCTCGGCTTGGTGAGGGGCTGGTGGCTGGCTGAGGCTGTCTCCGGTCTCCTGACTCCTAGAGGTGGGCATGTCACTTGCCCATTGTTCCTCTCAAGAGATTTTGCTTTCTACCTTCTCCTTCTCTGAACCTTTCCTCTCACCAGAGAGCCATCCTTCTACCTGTGGCTTCCCCACCGTTAGTCTTTTTAGAGCCTTTGTCCTCCTGGGCCTCAGAGCTCTGCTGGGCTCTGGTTCCGGCCTCCAGCTTCCCGTAGCAGGGCTCACTCCCTCCCTTAGCCTCCAGACTTCTTTCTGCCTCACCCTGGCTCACCCAGCCCTCCCCACACTCCCAGGACGACATACCTTCCTCATAGACAACCTCTCTCTCACACAAGAAGGCGCTTCCATAACCTCAGCTTGAACACCGGATATACAGAAGGTGGCTCCTATCTGTGGCTTCAAGGAAGGTGTCAGGCTCTCAGGCCTCTGCCGAGGCCAGCCTCCCATTCTGGGGGCTGTAGTCTTTCTAGTACTATCTGACCCAAATACCAGGAAAGCAGCCTGGCAGACTGGCCAGCCCTCTGTGCCCTTGCTCCGTAGCAGCCCACCTAGCTCCGGTGCAGGGGGCTTTCAGCAGACAGGGGTAGCCACGGGTGGGGGTTGGGGGAGGAATCCAGAGCTGGACCCTCTTAACATGCTGCTTCACCTACACCTCAGTCTGGCCGCCGGGTCCTCAGCACAGCCCCTGCTGCCACCACCACACCAGTGCCGGGCCTTTCTAGATTTATCCCCAAGAATAGATAGAAAGGGTACTACTGCTCATTTAAAAATAAATGCCATTTCCTAAGCAAGATACCAACTGTCCCAGTAAGGATTGGCATCCCGCCTCTTGGGATTTTCACACAGAAATCTCTAGAAGAACAAAGCCTAAACCCTGGAAAATGAAGGTGATAGTCATGCTGTCCTCGTGTGCGAACTCTGACCAACCTACTTTGAAATCTTCAGTACAGGCCCCTGAATGTTCAAGGGACACTCTGTCGCCTGACACCCAGCCTCCTCGGGGAGGCCTCCGCGGAGGCCAGAGCCACTGTCAGGGAGACCCACTCATTGCTCCAGGGATGCGAGGTTGGTCTCCCGAGGTATCGCTTTCTACCCTTTAAAGCAACAAATTGTGCTTAAACCCCATGTTCCAGCTGGCCTCAGAAATGACTTACAAGATGGCAGAACTTTTCTCGTTTTGGTAACTTGGCTGCCTTCAAGTGCTTCCTTGTGGGGAGTGCTGATCTGCTTCTGGGGACTTCCACAGCTGTTCTAGCCTCTGAGGCCTCAAGGCCTCAAGGCCTGGGCCCCGAGACCCCCAGGCCAGCCCTCTGGAGAGCCTAGGACATGACTCAGGACCCCCACAGGCACTTCAGCTGCTGTGGGGGATTGTGTCTCCTTCCTATCTGGGGTCTGTCCCCCTACAACCCAGGTGTTTGACTCCAGGCCTCCTACAGCAGGGGACCCAGAGTGAGCTGAGCCAAGAGACCAAGGAGTATCCACCTCTTTAATGTGTACCCTGGCTTAGCTGGCTGCCACATTTCCCTGTGGCCAAGGCCCACTTCCGTTGCCACGTGCTGGGGCACGTGGTTGACGGCCTTGAGATTCAGAATCTCGTATTTCTCACTATGATTTTGTGCAAATTGTCCAGACCCCTTGGGGCGCCTGGAGCTAGGGTTGGATACATGGGTTGTCCCTCTGACCTTGGTGTTTGCCCATATTTGGCACAACAATGGGAGTCCTGAGCCAACCTGCCTGCCCCGTGCCCCTCGCCCAAGCCTGTGTATTCTTTCACTGGTCGCCATTATGTTTTTTTCTATAGGAAAAGAAGAAATTTCCCAGCTGTCTGAGCTAACAGCCTTTTGGTCAGGGTTGGGTTAAGATGGGGTCTTGCCCCAGGGGATCTTGTTCCTGGACCAGGGACAGGTCTGTACTCCGTTGGCATGAACTTCCCAAATTTTAATCCTTTCTTGTGGCTCTTGTAACACAGCAGTACAAACTTGGGAGCTTAGAACACCGGAAGTGTGTTCTCTCACAGTTCTGGAGGCCGGAAATGAGAAATTGCAGTGTGGGCTGGACCACGCTCCCTCCGGAGGCTTCTGGGGAGGCCCCTTCCTCACCTCTTCCAGCTTCAGGTGGCCCCAGGTGTCCTTGCTTTGTGGTCACATCACGCTGGTCTCTGCCTCTGTCTTCACGTAGCTATGTTCCTCTGTGTGTCCATTTTATAAAGACACATGTGATTCCATTTAGGGCCCACACAGGCCATTCAGGATAATCTCTCCATCTCAAATTCCTTAACTAAATCACATCTTTTGCTGTACAACACAATATTTATAAGTTCTGGTGATTAGTACTTGGGCATTCAACCCACTACAGAGCTCTGGAATGGCCCAGTGGCCCCAGACCCTGGCCAGCATGCTGGGAAAGCCCTAGTTCCACTTTCCATGTTCAAGGCTTCTAGAATGGGCCACCACGCCACCCGCTCTACAAACAGAAGCCAGAGCATGAGACTGGACTGTCAGCTGGATGTGGTGTGGCCCAGTTTAGACAAGAAGAGGTCGTCTATTCGAGAGGCATGCCTTAGTGACTGTCCATCATTACATGACAACTGGCCCAAGGCTGGTAAAAGGACATGAGTTTATTGATGGACACATAAGTTCTAAAAGCAAGAGAGAATGCACTTGACACGGCCGCAGAAGAGACAAGGCACTCTGAGCGCCGCCCCGAGAGCATCACACGCAAGAACAGGAGGCCGTTAGAATAGTCTGCACAGCATAAGAACTTACGCAACTCTTCAGATATACGTGGCATTGAATTTGGCCTATAGGGGCTTGCCTCCTGCAGGACTCGCTGTCCCGTCAGGCAGACAAGGAATCAAGCCTTCATGGTCTTGTCTTTCCCTGCCTTCCCAAGCCAGCTGATTTGAACCCTCATTCACACTCCTTACCCTAGATCAGTAGGAGACCCTCCTGTGGGGTTTCCAGACATGCCCTCCCAACTACCAGCAGGCTTAGAAAGACCTATTTGTAGCTTATTTCTTTGCTTTCAGAGTCTCGACAATTCTTCATTGTGTAAACGGGTCCTTCTCAATCTTTTAGACTTGTGGGTCATCTAGACAGTGACTGACCATAGCTGGCAGCTACTCAGACCCAGAGGAGTCCCTGACCAATCAAATGGGGCACCAGCTGGCAAGGCTATGCAGGCGTACCTGTTGCCCACTGACTTCACCCACAGCCACTCAAGGCATCTCCGGGGAGGCGCTGGGTCAAGGACATAGTCGTGAATCCTTGCAGAGGAACTGAAAGCCCTCTGGCAGGGGGCGGGACATTCCCTGCCTGCCACGGCTAATCGGTCCGATTTTCCTGGATTCACCCACAGCTCAGTCTTCCACACGGGCCAGACTAGCAGTTCAAAGTCTTCTAGACAGTGCTGTGCTTGCCCTGCCTCGGAGCCTGTGTGCCTGGTTGTCCTCTCACATGGGATGTCTTCTCCTCTGCCAAGTCAAATCTTTCCTATTTGCCTGAGAGCTGCCTTATCCAAGAAGCCTTTCCTGACTGCTTTAGAATCTGTTTTAGTTCATTTTGACCCTCTAACAAATTACCCCAGCGTGGTGTGTGTGTATACACTGTGTGTTGGTTCTCCTGCAAGCTCGAAAGACAGAGACCAAGCCTTGCTCCTCACTGTACTGCCCTCTAGCCAGTGTAGGCTTAGGATGTAGCAGGCATTCAATCAGTGATGGCAAAATGGCCTTGACTGAGGGATAGAGTGACCTTTCTCAAATCGAATCACGCCCCAATTAGACACAGCTGCAGCTCTCTCGGAATGAGGATGAGGCTTGGGGTCAGGCCCTGCCTGGCTCCCAGCCCGTTTCCTTCCTTTCCCCAGTTGTGGGGCAGCTTGGCCCCGAACCACAGGCTCAGCTCCCAGGAGCCCGTGAGTGTCCACAGGGCCTGGAGTCTGCCTAAAGCCCAGCCCAGCTCGTGCCCAGTGTCTTGGCCCAGGTACTGGAGCCCCGGCCCTGCTGACCGATGTCCAGATCCCAGTGTGCAACCTGCTTATGAGCTGCTGCTGGCCTCTGTTTAGCCCCCTGTTGCAATGGGCTCAGTTTCTGCTCCTGTCCTGCTGGCCTTCTTTGGTGCTACAGGGGGCTTGCTTGGGGGCTGCTGTGAACTGACTGTCCCTTCCCCTAGGCCAGTTCCTGTGTTGAAGTCCTACCCCTCCAGTGTGATGGTATTTGCACATGAAGCCTTTGAGAGGTCAGGAAGGTGCCCCCCATCATGGGATTAGTGTCCTTATAAGAAAAGGCACAGAGAGTTTGCTCTAGCTCTCTGCCCTGTGAGGACACATGCTGGTCCCTGAAGTGTGTGAACACTACCCTCCATGGCAAAAGAGACTTTGCGGGTGCAATTCAGTTAAGGATCCTGATACGGGGAGATCATCCTACAGGAAATGAGGGGGCTTGATGTGATCACAAGGGTCCTTACGAGAGAGAGGGCGGCAGCAAAGAGGGATTTAAAGACCCTCCCTTGCTGGCTTTGAAGATGAAGGAAGGACCATGAGCTTCTAGAAGCTGAAAGAGACGAGAAAACAGATTGTCCCCTTGAGCCTCCAGAAGGAACCAGTCCTGCTGACACCTTGGTTTTGGACTTCCGACCTCTAGACCTGTGAGAGAGCAGATGTGTGTGGCTGGACATCACCTAGGTTGTGGCGAACTTTTTACCACAGCCCCAGGAAACTGAGGCATAGCCCCATGTCCATCCCACCTTCTGGCACTGGCCTGACCTCCCCCTTTCTCCTGAGACGGCGTCAGACCCTGTCCCCTGCCAGCACCTGCCTCGGCCTCACACCAAGTTGTCCCCACCTGGTGCAGGACTGTCTTCCAGCCCCGCCTCCATCCTGTGACTGGGTGTCTTCCATCCCAAAGGCAAGGGGGAAGCCCCAGCCACCCTTTCCCATCCCTCCCCACTATGCTTATAGGTCAAAGACCTAGGAGGAGAGAAATAGCCTCCCAAGAAGGGGTGCCAAGCTGAGGGGAAGGAAGCAGTTCCTCCACAGGAGAATTTCTAGAAACCGGGAGAGGACTGATGCTGATCAGTGCCAATGATCTCCACGGGAAGGTGGGCCAAGGGTGCTCTCCACACCTGGGGGACTGCCACAAGCTAGTGGTCAGCCGACTTGTGGCCAGAAGCACTCACCAAGAAGGGACTGGAAGCCAGGGATGCTTGGCTTCCTGGCCCTGGCCGGGGCAGCACAGGGTAGGGGTGTCACTGTCTATTGTGGACCAACCAGTGAGGGGGAGAGGTACCCAGGCCCGCCCGTCATGCCTTCCTCATGGGGACGATTCCCCCTCCTGCCTTAGGCCGGGGCTCAGAGAGGAGGGAGCCAATCCATCCAGGGGTTAGGGAGTGGGGTTCCAGCTCTAGTAGCTCCTTTGGTACCAAGTGCCCCACAGATAACAACCCTAGACTGATGAAAGCAGACCAAACCAAAACACACCCCCGCAGGCCATGGAAAGCTGCCCAAAGCAGGCCACCAGGACAGGGCTGAGCCCTTGGGAGAAAGCAGCGGCTCTGGGTGAGCTCTCCGTTTGCCCACTTGCTGTGCTTTGCACGCCGCCATCTTTCTTGTCTGAACCCAAGAGGCCTGAGGTCAGGGCGCTCCCCGCTGCGGCAAAGTGGGCGGGATCCCACACAGGGGAGGAGCCAAGGCCAGTCCCAGACCTTGCGATGAACACTGGTTCTCGGGCTGACTGTGGACCATGCGTGCGTGGGGACCCCAGAGAGGGCTTTCTGCAAGACCACCTTCCCGGCATACCGGATCTCCTCCTGGCACTTAGGGAGCAGCTGCTGTGTGTGGGGCTCTGTGCCAGACGCCAGAGTGCCTTCCTCTGGATTTCCCCAGGACCAGTGACCAGACATGGGTGATTGCTACTGCATGTGACAGCCACGCAACCCTGTGTGACTACATCTCAGGGCCACGTGTCTCAGAGCAGAAAGGGAAAGAATGTGTCTACAGATCTCTGGTTCCCACTGGTCAGGGGCTCACCCCATGGGGCCTTTAACTGCCCCCCCATTTCTGGGTTGCACGTGAGTGGAATCCTAAACCAGGTGCCACAGTGTGCAATGCCTCTGGGCCCACAGGGAACGCTGGTGTGGGAGGTGGGAGGCTCCTAGTGTGGGCGCAAAGTGAGACATCTTACTTGTTGTGGGACTGCTGTGCATTGAATGTTTGTGTAGTTCTGAATTCACATGTTGAAACCTACCCTTCGAGGTGATGGTATTTGGGAGGGTTCCTGAGAGGGGCTTCGTTCATGAGGGTGGAGCCCACATGGATGGGATTAGTGCCCCCGGAAGAAGAGGCACAAGTGCTTGTGGGAGCTCTGCTCTTCGCCACATGAGAACACAGGGGGAAGACAGCCATCCACAAGCTGGACGTGACCTCTCACTAGAGACGCACCCTGATGTCAGATGTCCAACTTCTAGAACTGTGGGACATACAGTCTGTTGTGCAAGCTGCCTGGTCTATTCTCTTGTGTTATAGCAGCTTGAGCAGACGAAGACTGTGACCTTGGACATGCAACTTTACCTCTTTGGCCTTGTTTTCTCATCTATAAAGTAGACAAGCAGCACTCATTCTGTGTTTCCTAAGATTTCACAGTGACAGTGGCTGGCCTTCATTGTTTCCTTGGTGTCAAGCACAGAGTTAAAGACAGTTGTGGTTGGGTCCTCCCAAGTACCATCAACCACTGAGCTGAGACTCTGGGCCAGTCACATGGCCGTGGCTGGCAGCTCACAGGTGAATCAGACCCAATGCGCAGTGTTCATCACAATCTAATGGGGGAGATAGACCGAAGTATGGCCACCAACAGTTCAGCCGGCTGTATTATGTTAGCTCTGGGTTTGGATGTTCCTAGAGCTGGGGGCATGACACTAATTGACCTGTGGGGACTCCAAAGCATGTCCAGGTGGAGCTGGGCTGTGAAGGAAGAGCCACATCTTCTGACACGCATCATTGCCAGCAGAGGAACCAGCGTTAGCAAAGGCCTACAGGCATGATGGGGCTGAAGTGCCAACGGAACCCTGAGAGGTTGCCGGTGGCTGTATGGGCTGGGGTGGGTGTAGTGGGACAGGAGGCTAGAGGAGCAGGGCAAACATTGCTGGCCACCATTAGAAGCTTTGACATGATCCTGAGGGCAATGGGGGAGCCATGGAAGGGTTATAAGCAGAGGCATGCCAGGGTCAGATTCAAGAATTCAGACATCCAGTGGAGTTGCAGGAAGGGAAGCACATTTGAAGGAGCAAGTGGGGAAGCAGGAAATAGGTAGGAAGATGGGGCCATTGTCTGGGCAAGCAATGGTGAAGAGTTGACCAGAAATGGGCAAGGCATGGGCATAGCACCAAGGGGCCGATCAAAGGTCTTCAGATGGGCATACATGCTTGTGTTCCAAGTCATTGCTGCCCCAGAGCAGTTGTATTGTGAGTTGAGGACATGGACAGCTAGAGCTGGTTCTCATGAAAAGTCCCCTTTGAGAGAGAGCATGAGGACCTAAGGCTCCATATGAAGCCCCAGTCAGCACTATGTTTAGAGACCTTGCTCCTCCAAGATTTCTAACTTTTACATGAAGTGTGATTCAAAGGACCCCCACTTGTAACACATTGGTTTGGCCACAAGCACCGTTGAAAACGAACTCCACAAAATCATTTCCAAATTTTACATGTTCATCTGCATGAAAGTCCACATTAAATAGTATCTCATTTCTTTTTTTTTTTTTTTTTAAATAAGAAAGCTTTCATTTTCAAAAAGAAAATTGGGCAATGATTCATACATAAAGTGGCCTTGTTTCTTTGGAGAATTTGAAAATCCCCAACCCCAAACTCAGCATCTGCTTTGGACCCAATTTGGTTGGAACAAAGCAATCAATCCCACCTGGGCCCAGGCACAGCATTTTCCCCAGAGATGCACACCGGGCGGTCAGAGAAGGGGTGTGAGGCACACGTGAACTGCCTATTAACCAGTCTGCATCAGACTGGGGTCATGGCCTACAGAGTTGGGACAATTTGCAACCCACAAGGTCAGCATTTTAGAGAATGTCAGAGCTAGAACTGGTCTTAGAGATGACCCAGGCCAGGCCCCTAACAGTACAATGGGCTCATTGGGTCCCAGAGAAGGTGTGCACTTAGCCACAGTTATGGTGTGAAGCATTGGGAGAACATGACCTGGAAGCCAGCCTCCTCCTCCTAGTCTAGCATTTGCCCTACATCCTTGCTAGCCCCTGCCTCATTTTCCAAGGGCCATATCTGCTTATGACAGAAGCACTGATGGATCCCCACAAGTCTTTCTAGAATAGTCAGGATCTTGGGGCACCTGGGTGGCTCAGTCATTTAAGTGTCTGACCTTTGATTTTGACTCAGGTCATGATTTCAGGGTCATGAGATCAAGGCCCTGTGTCCGGCTCTGTGCTCAGCAGGGAGTCTGCTAGAAGATTCTCTCCCTATGCCCTTCCCTCCACTCTCTCTCTCTCAAATACATAAATAAGTCTTTAAGAATCAATCAGGATTCAAAACAAATGGTCCATGTCTGTCTCAGCTCCAGGGAAGGCTTCCATGTTGGTTCTGAGGGTTCCTCCTTCAGACATGGGGCTCCCTGCTCCCACAGATGTTCCTGGGTGCCTGGGCTACCCTCCCCAGGACAGAGCATTGGGTATTGAAAAAACACATCGACACCCAAGATCTCAAGGCAGAGAATCTTAGCAAAGTGTCCTACATTGGCAGGTGAGCCTCAGAGAGGGTCAGCAGCTGGTCCAAGGCCATACCAGCCTACAGGTGTCAGAGCAGCGAAGTGAACACAGCCCTTCACTCTGCCCAATTTCCTTCCCAGATCTGCACGTTGCTCACATTGCCTGCAGCCATGAGGCAAAGCCTTTTGAGCTCAGGGCCTTTAGGTAGACCTAGGTCACTGTTCCTCCTGCCCTGTAGGACCCACACTGGCACCAGATATTTCCAGGTAAACAAAAAAAGGTTATAACGCTGAAATAATTGCCCTCATTTTGAATCTCAGAGTCTTTTCAGATAATATAATTTTGTGGGGCCCCAAAGAGGCTCCTGCCTGCTCTGCTGATTGGATGGAACAAGCCCAGGTAATTGCCTCTTCTGTGTAAAGACCAATTTGTCCAGGGAAATGAGCATGGTTGATGTAATCAATTAAAACCCTGAAAGCAGTGCAGAATATACAGGAAATGGAAAAGAAATTGGAGCCTGGGCCCCACCTTACTTCCCTAATGCTGAGTCCTGCCTCCCCAGTTAACAGTTTCTTTCCTCTTTGGGCCTGACTCCACTCTGTCAAAAGAAGGCTAAACTGACAGGATTGCTGAGGGCGTGGAACCCTGGCTCCTTGCCAGTCTTGGCCAAACCCTGGGGCAAGGCCAGCTTCAGATATGGAGCCTCGAGGAATATGGGGCTTCTCCTGTGCCCAGCACTGCGTTGGGAATGGGCTTACATTGGGTGGGGGGCAGGAGCCACAGACCCACTGAGGGTCTTCTTGCAGCTGGGCCTTTGGATCAGGGATGGGTGCCTGTGGGGAGCTGGGGACCAGGCTGGGAAGCCACGCCACCAATGAAACCTCAGGGTTCTGCATTAGCTCTTGGCCTGTGTCTGGCCTTTGGGTGCCCATTTGCCAGCCCTGAGCTCTGTCGGGCTGTGTCCCTGTCTCCTGAGACAGGGGGAAGCTTGGGTGGCCAGGCTGGCCAGCTTGCTAATGCCCCCAGGTGTGGGGTCGACTTGTGGCCCAGCAGTTTTGTGCCTCTGGCCTGGTGCCTGCAGCTGTGACACGGGCCAGGCCTCCTGGTCCCTGGGGCCCCTGCCTGCCAGAACCCACTGTCTGCAGGGAGGCAGGCATGTGTCCAGTGCCGCAGGATTCCTCCTTGCCCTGGCATTCAGGGTGCCCTGGGAAGCAGAGAGGATGAGACAAAGTGTAGGAAGCAAGATGCGATTCTTCTCATATTATTTCTAGCCCTGGTCCTCCAGCTGGAGGTAGGTGTTTGCTTATCTCTCAGAGGAAAAACAATGAACACCCACCCAGGCAGGAATACCACCTGAGACTCAAGGGTTGGACTTCTGTTTCAGAAGGAATCCACTGGGGCTCCTAGGTAGCTCAGTCAATTAGGCATCCGACTCTTGGTTTTGGTTCAGGACATGATCTCAGGGGTCATAGGGTCGAGCCCCGCATCAGGCTCCACACTCAGTGGGGAGTCTGCTTCTCTCTCTCTCCCACTTCCTCTGCCTCTCTCCCAGCTTGAGCACATGCGCTCTCTCTCTAAAATGAATAAATAAATATATTTTTTAAAGATTTTATTTATTTGACAGACAGAAATCACAAGTAGGCAAAGAGACAGGCAGAGAGAGAGGAGGAAGCAGACTCCCCACTGAGCAGAAAGCCTGATGCGGGGCTCGATCCCAGGACCCCGGGATCATGACCCGAGCCGAAGGCAGAGGCTTTAACCCACTGAGCCACCCAGGCGCCCCGAATAAATAAATCTTTAAAAAGAAAGAAAGAAAGACAGCCACCACACCAGCCTGGGGAACTGTTGATGACTATCTTAAAGCCACACAGTGACATGGAGAAGTCTTGGCTATACTCTTGACTGAGAATGGCCCCCAGAAATTGACAAGCATGGCCAGGCAACAGATGGGTCTTTTTATCTAGACACGGTGTGTACCCCTGGCTTATTTCTTCACTTCTTGAGGGTATAGAGCAGGCCTTGGAAAGTGTATTCTGTCATTCCACCCCACCCAGATTTGGGGGTTCATGATGTCCAAGAGGCTGAGATGATAGAGGATTCTACTACCATTTGACCTCAGTAATGATCTGGCCTGGGTGTGGCTCACCCTTGAAGGAGTTTGGGGCAGACTGACAACGTGGAAGATATCTACAGTCCCCACACACTCGGGAGGGGCTTCGCCTGCCTAATGGAGAGGTCCTCTCAATGACTAAGACCTTCAGACTCCAGGACAAGAATGGCACATGGGTTTCTGCTTGTGTTCCAACACTGACAGACTGGAAGTGACTAGGTCCAGGCTCAGAAGGATGAACATCATGATTGATTAGCAATGTCTGCCATGCCAGCAGGAAGAGGGTGATGGCATGTGTTTAGGGTTCTTGCCATCCCTGGTCAGGAGAGATCTTAGGGAAGTGTGGGAGAGTTAAGAAGGGAATAAAGGGGGATGGTACAGGTTTTGCTTAAAAAATCTCATTGGCTTTCCCAGGCCAGGCTGCCTAGGCCCCCCAGCACCATTTCCCAAGCCATATTCCCTCTGTGGTAGAAGCCAATGGGAAACAGGTGTTTACCAGCAATCTCTGCTGCCAAAAATGCCAGATGGGTCTGTGTTTTCATCGCTATGGTAGCAGTGGCTCTGGGCCCCAAAGGCATAGTCACCAGGCAAGAGGGCTGGCGTTTTTCTGCAGGGAAGAAAACTGAGTTATCATAATAAGATACCTCTTCCCATATCCCCCTTTGGCCTCTGTCTTCTGGAGCCACTGAGGTCAAAGTTATTTCTTAGAATTGAAAAAGGATTATTATCCCTTGATTGAAACCATTGTTTTTTCCCTGATCGAAATCCTCTCAGTGGCTGCCCCTGCTGGTCCCTAGCCTGGCGATTCTGCTGTGATCAGCCAGGTTTGTGGCCTAGAATATTCCAAAGGCCAAGTGACCAGTCTGGCCTGAATGTGTTACATTCAACCAAGAGGAGCTGCTAGTGTTGGGCATGGTGGGGTGCGCTGGTAGAGGCAGGCGCTGGTGTTGAGACCAAAAGGTAAAATGTTCCCTTTTCTAGCCAAACTCTTGGCCTCAAGAGTCTCAAAACTGATATTTATGTCTTTCCTTCCCCAAAGCCCACTCAAATGGCAGGAAAGAAATAAAGAGGGGCCTATACCCTTAGAGGCAGAAAAGAGAGAAAGGAGGCAACTATGAGCCAGAGATGCATCTAGAAAGTGAACAGATGAGTGGTGAGTGAATCAGCAGTGCGGAGAGTAGAAGTGTAAACTGTGGGGACTCAGGGATTGGAGGCACCAGGGTCTTCTTAAACGAGGAACATGAGATAGGGCCAAGAACAAGAAGACTGGTTCAGAATGTATATCAAGAGTGGCTAGCCCTCAAATCCCCTCCCTGAACTGGGGTACAACCACTCTGACAGAGGACAGGAGGCCAACTTGCTGGAGAGGCAGGCCACTGAGCCCACAAGGGGAAGTAGCTTACTGAGAATAGAGATTAGTCCGAAGCCACGGAACTGGTGGTGAGAAGACCCCCAGCCTTCTTCCCTGCTTGGACTCCAGAATGCCAACAGCCAGATTGGGGAACTGGCCAGTTCTATAATGGAAACCTCGAACTCTGATTTAAGTAAAAATGGTGATATGCATATACTGGGAATTCGGGGGTAGGAAAGGGTAGAGTATGTAGGGAGAACCCAAGAGAGATAAATCCTTGTTTTCCATAGTAGGAAGTCAAATGATTTTCTACAATGCTAAAATCAAGATACTGCAGTGCAAACATGTTATGCAGAGCTACTGAAGTACACACTAGAAGCTGAAGAGCTATGAGAGTTGGGAGTGGCTTCTTCTGCAGAGTAGGAATTGGGGGTGAGGAGGGGTAGGACAAGGGGCACCATTTTTTATATAAACCTGGTGATTTAGTTGGCTTTTTAAAGCATTTACAAGTATTGCCCTGACAGAAATAAAAACACAAGTAATCTTCGTAAGGGTCTCTTGAGCCAGATGAACAGCTCAAGTGCCTAGACTTAGCCAATAGTTCAATGCCAGGGGGCAGTCTTCGGGCAAGATGGTAGAGTGACAGGACAACTTGCATGAGCGCTGAACAGCACCGCTCTGTGCAAAGTGGCTTCCTCTCCATGTCACTGACTCCCCCAGTGCCTTTCTGTTCCTGTTACAGAGAAAGCGTCTGTGGCCCAGACAGAGGAAGGGGTTTGGGCATGGTTCCATCATGAGTGTACTCTAGCAAAGGCTAGAAGGGCAGCAGAACAGATCTTTGCTTCAACTCACCCCTGTATGAGCACAGCCCTATCACTGGTTCTTAGCACTCGAGGAAGAAGCCCTATCCTCCAGGGCTTCACAGCCATTCCCTCTGCAGTGGATCCTACTAATATCCCCATTTTGCAGATCTGGCCACTGAGGCACAGAGGGGCTAAGTAAAGGTTAAGAAAAGGGTGAATGTGGGCCAAGCATTTGAAGATAAGACTTATGAAAGAGACAACACATGAGATGAGTTTTTAAAGTAAACTTTTTATTTTGAGATTGCTGTAGATTCACATGCTGTTGGCAGAGAGACCCCGAACCCACTTGCTTTCTGATCAACAGACAGATCCCCCAAATTTGGCCTGATAATCAGAAAGCTGCATATACCCTTCCAGAGGAGCTGTGTTATCTCTTTAGGGCAAGTGGAAAGATGCTTGGACATGGTTGCTGTTGTCTAGCCTTCCCTCGCTTCTGAAACAGGGACACTGCCACCGGCTCTTTTGCTGCCTCTGAAGTTTTGGGTCCTTCTCCAACTCCTGTGCCCAAAGCTACTCCTGAAGGTGCAGCATTGAAAGTCCTCTTCTTTGTTGCTGACATTTCAAGCTCTAGTCAAAACATCAGCCTTATTTATAACAGGCGTCACCAAATGCCCAAAGCAAATGCTCACCTCGAGGGTAGCAGGGTGAACTCATTGCTGAGCTGTGCTGCAGCTTGGCCTGTGGGGCCCAAGTTCCTTGATAAGGGCTCTGTCTCTTATATCAAGATACTGGAGGTGGAAATCTTGGTTAACTTGGCTCCGTCGTGGAACATGAAATGCAAGGCGTGTTCAGTGTAACACCTACAAAGTCCAAACCAACGTGACAATGTGCAAGTCCCTGGGGCAGTCCGGGCAGCCCAGGTAGGTGGCCCCAGGGAGGTGGCACTGAGGCCCAGTCCTGAAAAGCGAGGACCAAGTAGAGGGGGGCAAGCTCATGGAGAACCGCCTCTCCCAGCTCCTGCTGTGGCCCCTCCCTTAGACTGGAATTGCAGATGGGAATTGGCAAACCCAGTTGCACAGGAGAAAAACTGGGACCAAATCTGGGCCAAAAAGGGTTTGTAGTGCAAATTACATTTCTCTGCTAATTGTAATCTGTTAATTACATTCAAAAAAGAGTAGAAAAGGGGGAGGCTCCCTACCCCCAACACTCCCCAAAACCCAGTGCTGTGTATGCACTGGCTCAGTGAGGCGAGGCATACACAATTTCAAGACGCAAAGGCACACATTGAAACATGTCGCTATATTTAGAGATAATGGAATTTTTCTTTCTTAAGGCCTGATATAAACTTTGATTACATAGCATTTCTTTAATTTGTTGCTATTCAAGAAAATCCTGGGAACACCAGGGTGAGCCATGCCTAGCTTTTTTTCATTTGCATTTTTCATTTGCATATTTTAATTTCCCTGACTACAGCCCCACACCTACACATACAGTCCCTGTGGGAGGGAAGAGAATACTTTTCAGGATAAATAATACCTTCACCCAGCTAAAGAACAGGGAACCCTGGTGGCAAACCCCACAGACAACCTTGGACTTCTCCACTTGTATGTAGAGTGTCTGAGGCTGAGCGGGTCATCCCAGAGGACGGGCCACAGAGCTGGGGCTACTGGTGGCTCAGGCTTAAGTCTTCCATCCTGAGGGAACAAACAACCAGAGCCTAGGACCCCCAGCCCAGCCTCCCCCTGCGTCATACCCCAGGGAGGCCTCTGAGTTGTTCGTATCAGTGGTTCGCCTCTCTTTACTGCTGAGTAGCATTCCACGATATGGATGGATGTACCACAGCCTGTTTAACCGTCCCCCCTGAGGGGTCACTCCAGTCTGTGGTTGTACAAAGCAGCCGCAGAGGACCAGCAGGAAGGCCGCGGGAATGCCCCCCGGGTGCAACAGCTGACAGATCCGAACTAAAAAGTCCCAGCTGCCTCCGGGCTCTCCATCTAGTGCTCTTTCTCCAGCTGCTGCCTCTCAGTCTGCCACAGCCCTGCAGTAGCTGCGAGGCTGCCTGACGCTTGCAGGGGTGGGGGTAGGACTAGGTCTTGGGCCATGACGACTCACAGGAAATGGCCTGTGCCATCCAGCATATCAACTGGCTTTGCAAGTACCCGGCCCAGCTGTGTCAGGCCTGTGGACACAAGCCCCCTTTATGAAGCTCGCTCAATGGCCGTCTGTGAGCCCAGGGGCATGCTGGGTAACTGCCAAGCCAATGACAGAGTCCGCACTCTCTGGCCTCTGCTCCCCCTTCCCATTGACTGGAAAGTCTCCATCTTCCACAGCGTCAGTGGGGACACTGCAAAGCTGAGTCGCGGGCTGGCAGGGCTCGAGCCAATCTTCCTTGTACGCAGGCCGTGGGCATCGGGCTCAGGCTCTGCAAACATTTACTGACAAGACACTGAGGGCCCAGGAGCTTCCTGGCGGGGGGGGGGGGGGGGGAGGGCGGCAGAGCACAGGGAAGTGTGAGCATCCAGAAGCACAGCTTGGTTGTCTGGGGAAGCTGGGGGATAGGGCACAGACCCCAGCAGATATTGCAGGAAGGGAGAAGAGCTGGGTGAGCCAGAATGAGTGACAGGACAGAAGCAGAACATGGTGGGAGTGGGAAAAGCAATCCAGGGTGAGGGAACAGCTCTGGCAAAGGGCTGGAGGACCACACTGTGAGGGCAGGAGCAATGGCTCTCATCCAGAGTGGAGAGGAAGCCTGTGAGAGGCATAGTGATAGTCAGGTAGGCTGGCGCTTCTGTGAAGAAGACACTCAAGGCCAAGGCCGGACTAAGAGGTCTTGGTGGTGGTGGGGGATGACAGTTTTGAGCAAAACTGAGTGCAAGGGGGAGCAACATCCCCACAATAGGAAAACAGTGGGATTATTTTCCACTCTCCACCATCCTGCATGAAAACAACTTGATAACATCTCTTCCCACTGTACATCTCCAGACAAGCAATTTGAAACCCTGCCACGATTCATGGGCCCAAGAGGGTCCTGGGGTGCCAATCCCCAGGGAACCAGTGCATGCAGACATTGCACACCAGGTCGTGCCCGTGTCTGCGAACGGGCCAAGCCTCCCGCTCCAGAGCTCTGCACTCTTTGCTGCTGCAGGAGTGTGGGCGCCGCTGCATATGCCCCCTCACAGGGACTGGGCGACAGCCTGGGTGGCAGCACAGGACACCAGACGGCGCCAGCTGGCCAGACGCCCAATCTCTTTCATCCCAAGACAAACAAAACAGGTGCAAGTCACAATCAATCAGCCTATCCTTAGGGTCAGGCCCCCAGCCAAGCACTTCCACAGCCCCTGGGACCCTCTCAAAAATCCAGTGGGGTGGACCCTATTATTAGATCCATTTTGCAGAGTAGGAAAGCAAGGCTTGGAGAAATGAAGCACCTTTTCTCAAGTTCACAGCTGGCTTGTTATAAATCCAGACAGGCTTCAAACCCAGGCTTGGCTAACTTCAAAACCCACGCTCTATCCACAGTGGCACACCTGGAGCCTACTTTTTTTTTTCTTTCTCACTTTGCATTTTGCAATGATTATGGATTCAGAGGAAGGTGCAGAGATACGACCTACAGAGGGGTCCTGTAGACCCTTTACCCAGTTCCCACCATTACGACATTCCTACAGCACAGTAACAGAGTCAGGAAGTTGGTATTGCTGCGGCTTGTATACAGTATACAGGTAACACAGAGCTGTTTCCCCCTACAAAGATCTTCCTTGTGCTACTCCTTCACTCACACGTGTGCACACGCACTCTCTCTCTGTTCTTCTCCATCCCACCATTCCCAACCACTAATCTATTCTTCATGTCCAGAATTTTTTCATTTTGAGAATTTTGTGTAAATAGATTTTTTTTTCACTCAGAATAATGCCCTTGGGAGCTCTCCAAGTTGCTGTGTGTACCATTAGTTAGTTCACTTTTGCTTTTCTTGCTGAGCAGTACCCCCACGGTTTCTTTAACCATTCACCCACGGAAGGATAGCTGGCTTGTTTCCAGTTTGGGGCCATTACAGTCGGTAGAACATGCAACTTTTGATGTTGGTGTTATAAGTTGGAGTCCCATTTTGGGTATAGAGATTACTTAAAAATAAACTCTTAAAAAGAAACAAATAAATCTGCTCTGTAGATTTTTTGTGTGTGAAATAAGTTTTCATTGCTCTGGGATCTATGGCCAAATGAGTCATGCAGTCATTTCTTCTTTAGTTTTATAAGGAACTGCCAAATTATTTCCAGAATGGCAGTTCCATTCTGCATTCTCACCAAGAATGTATGAGCAATCCAGTTTCTCAGTGTCATCTCCAGCACTTGGTGTTATCGCTGTTTCTTGTTTTAGCTATTCTGATAGGCATACAAAGATATCTTATTGTGGTTTTAATTAGGACTTCCTGATACCTGATGATATTGAGCATTTGTTTATGTCCTTATTAGCCATCTGTGGATTCTCTTCCACGAAATATCTCTTCATATATTTTGACTCTTTTCTAATGGGAGTGGTTGGTTGATATTTTTCAAACTCTTTATATATTCTAGATAAAAGTCTTTTGTTAAATATGTAGTTTGGAAAATTTTTCCCCCACTCTGTAATGTAAGT
>PISX010014388.1:25308-53298 GCA_004024625.1 Mellivora capensis
GCAAAGAAGACATCCAGATGGCCAACAGACACATGAAAAAGTGCTCCACATCACTCGGCATCAGGGAAATACAAATTAAAACCACAATGAGATATCACCTCACACCAGTCAGAATGGCTAAAATTAACAAGTCAGGAAATGACAGATGCTGGCCAGGATGTGGAGAAAGGGGAACCCTCCTACACTGTTGGTGGGAATGAAAGCTGGTGCAACCGCTCTGGAAAACAGCGTGGAGGTTCCTCAAAAAGTTGAAAATAGAACTACCCTATGACCCAGCAATTGCACTACTGGGTATTTACCCTAAAGTCTTTTCATCCTCTTAACAGGGTATTTCATTTTGATGCCATTCAATTGATCTGTTTTTTTTCTTTTATGGATTGTAGTTCTGCTATGCATGGCCTGGTCCATACATAGGAAGGTCCATATATACCAAGGCTTAGGTCCTGAAGATTTTCTTCTATCTTCTCTTCAGAATGTTTTACATAGTTATATATTTTACATTTAAGTCTGATCCATTTTGAGTTCATTTTTGTACAAGTTATGCAGATTATATCTAGATTTCTTTTCTTACTTTTTTTGTTTGTTTGTTTTTGCCCATGGATGTCCAATTGCTCCAGCATCATTTTTTTAAAAGACTATCCTTTCTCTGTTGAATTGCTTTTGCAACTTTGTCAAAATATGTTGGACATATTTGTGTGGGTCTATTTCTGTTCCACTGATCTATGTGTCTAGTACTCTGCCCAAACCACACTGTCCCGGTTACCACCATTATACAACAAGCCTTAATAACAAGCAGCGCAATTCCTCCTCTTTATTCTTCTTTTTCAGAATTGTTTTAACTATCTTAGTTCCTTTGTTTTTCCATATAAATTTAAGGATAATATTGTCTATATTTACCCAAAAAGTCCTGCTGACATTTTGATGATTTATTTGATGATGCATTTAACTTGCATATCAATTTGGAAAGAACTGACATCATTATTATGTTGAGTCTTTTAGTCTCTGAACATGGTATGTCTCTCTCCATTTATTTAGATCTTCTTAGTTTTCAGCGTAAAAGTACTGTTCTTGTGTTGTTGGGTTTATGGCTAAGTATTTCTTTCTTTTTTAGGACTGATTGTAAATGATATTATATTTTTAATTATAGTTTCCACATGGTTGGTGCTAATATATAAAACTAGGATTAATTTTTGTGTCTTGTTCTTATATCCTGCAACATTGCAGAACTTACTGATTGCTCATTTTGTAAATGCCTTTGGACTTTTTTGTGTGGACAATCATGCCATCTGCAAATAGGGACAGTTCTATTTCTACCTTTCCAACCTATATTCCTGGTCCCTCCTTTTCTTATCTTATTGAGCTGGCTATGACTTCCAATACTCTGTTGAGTAAAAGTTTAATTGTTCCTGATCTTAGAGAGAAAATATTCATTCCTTCACCTTTAAGTACAATAGGTTTTTCATAGATATTATCAAGTTGAGAAAGCTACCCTTTGTATTAGTGTGCTTGGGCAGCCATAACAGAATACCATAGGCTGGATGGCTTAACCAACAGAAATTTATTTTCTCACAGAACTGTGAAGTCCAAGGTCTAGGTGGTAGCAGGGTTGGTGCCTAGTGAGAGCTCTCTCGTTGGGTTGCAGATGCCACTTTCTTAATGTGTCCTTACACGGATTTTCTTCCATGCACATGCAGGGTAGGGAGACAGAGACAGAAATAAAGCTCTGGTGTCTCTCTTTTTATGAGGACACCAATCCTACTGAATTAAGGTTCCACTCCTATGACCTCATTTAACTTCAATTGTCTCTTTAAAGGTCCCATCTCCAAATACAGTCACACTGGTGGTTAGGACTTCAACACAGAAATTGTAGGGGGACATAATTCAGTCCATAATATCTTCTATTCCTAAATTGCTGTGAGTTTTGTTTTTTTTTTTTTTACTATGAGTGACTGTTGGATTTTGCCACATGTTTTTGCATGTTCAATGCAACTTTTCTTCTTTAGCATGTTGAATATAATGAATTACATTGATTGCAAATATTGAGCCAAATTTACATACGTGTACTAAACCCTGCTTGGACATGGTACACAATTATTATCATGTACTGCTGAATTCTATTGCTGATATATGTTTCAAGAATGTTTGTCTCTACATTCATGAGAGGTATCAGTGTGTGGTTTTCATTTTTTGTACCATCTTTATCTGGCTTTGGTATCAAGTAAGACTGACCTCATAAAATGAGTTTGGAGCTTCTTTCCTCTTTTCTTTTCTAGAAGAGACTATAAAATTGGTGTTAATTCTTCAAACCTTTAGTAGAATGTGCCAATTAAACCATCTGGGTCTGGAGATCTCTTTCTCAGGAGTTTTTTTAAAACTATGCATTCAATCTCTAATGGTCATATGTCTACTCATGCTTTCTTTTTCATATTGGGTGACTTTGTAGTTTGTGCTTTTCAAAGACTTGGTCCATTATACTTAAGTTGTCAAAGTTATGTGTGCAGAGGTGTTCACAATATTCCCTTTTCATTTTCTTGATGCCTGTGGGATTTGCAGTGATATTCCCTATTTTTTCTCTTTTTCTTCATCAGTATTGCTATATGTTTGTCAATCCTAGTGATCTTTTCAGAAAACTAGCTTCTTACTTCATTGATTTTTGTCTTGTTTGCTGTTTTCAATTTCATTGATTTCTGTTATTTATTATTTCTCCCTTCTGCTTGCTTTGGGTTTATTTTGTTCTTCTTTTCTAGACTTTTGAAATAGGAATTTAGACTATTTATTTGAGACTCTTCCTTTTGTCTAAGGTTTGCATTTAGTGCTATACATTTCCCTCTGGGCACAGCGTTAGCTGTGTCTCACAAATCTCAAGGTGTTTTATTTTGATTTCTACTTGGATACCATTGTGGTCACAGGACACCTTCTGTATACTTTTGATTCTTTTAAATTTGTTTAGATTTGTTTTATAGCTCAGAATATGGTCTATGTTGGTAAATATTCTCTGGGCACTTGAAAAGAATGCCTATTCTGCTTCTCTTGGGTGAAGGGTTCTATAACTGTCAATTAGATCCTGCTACACAATGGTGTCGTTGAGTTCTCCTAGACCTTTGCTGATTTTATGTTTAATCATTCTATCAATTATCGAGAGAGGGCTGTTGAGGTCTCCAACTATAATTGTGGATTTGTCTATTTCTCTTCTCAGTTCTATTAGTTTTTGCTTCACGTATTTTGAAGTGCTGTTGTTTGATGTGTACACATTTAGAATTGAGATGTCTTTTTGGTGGGTTAAGCCTTTTATTATTATATAATGTTCTTTTCTGTCTCTGGTAATTTTCTTTGCTCTGAAGTCTACTTTATCTAATATTAACATAGTTGTTCTTGCTTTCTTTTGATAAATGTTTGCATGATACTGTTTTTCTGTCCTTTTCTTTTCAATGTACCTATATTATTGTATTGAAATGATTTTCTTATAGATCTCATACAGTTGGGTCATGTTTTTCAATCCACTCTGTCAGGATCTGTCTTTTTAGAATTCCATTTTGGTTTTTCTACAGTGTTATTGAGGGTATCTATTAGTATAGTTTTCTTAGTAGCTATTTTGCAGTCTACTAATGTCAACACTTTGCCAGTTTGAGTAAAGTGTAGAAACCTTATCTCCACTTATGTCCCTTTGCCTTCCTTCACTTTATAGTATCAATGTCTTAAATATTTTCCCTATATATGTTTATTTTTAAACAGATTTTCATTTATTTATTTATTTGACACAGAGAGAGAGAGACAGCGAGAAAGGGAATACAAGCAGGGGGAGTGGGAGAGGGAGAAGCAGGCTTCCCGCCAAGCAGGGAGCCTGACGCGGGGCTCGATCCTAGGACCCCGGGATCATGACCTGAGCCAGAGGCAGACACTTAATGACTGAGCCAGATGCCACTCTATATATGTTTGTTTAGACACCTGTTAGTAAATGTCATAAATTCTGCTTCAATCATCTAACATGATTTAGAAAACTTAAACTCTCTTATTCTCTCTGCTGTTCTTCATTCCTGAGTTCCAGGCTTTCTTATTTTCAACATTTACTTCCTGTTTAGAGAACTTCCTTTGGCCATTTCTTAGGGTAAGTGTGTTAGTGTTATATTCTTAGTTTTCTTTCATCTGAGAATTTGTTCCTTTTGCCTTCATTCCTTGAGGTTATTTTCTCTGAGTATGGAATTCTAGGTTGATAGTTCTTTTCTTTTAGCACTGGGAAAATGCTGTGCCACTTTCTTCTCACCTCCAGGATTTCTGAAAAGAAATACACCACCATTCAAATCAGTGTATCTTGCTTTGGACTGATTGTGTACACCCCCATCCATATGTTGAAATCCTAATTCTCAAGGTGATGGTATTAGGAGGTGGAGTCTTTAGGAACTAATCATGTCATGAGGTTGGAGCCCTCCAAAATGGGATTAGTGCCCTTATAGGAGGAGAAATGAGAGTGATGATCTCTCTCTTCCCTGTGTGAGAAAACAACAAGAAGACAGCAATCTGCAAACCAGGACGAGGGCCTCACTTGACCACACTGGCACCCTGATCTCAGATTTCCCAACCTCCAGAATTGTGAGAAATGCATTTCTGTTATTTAAGCAGTCCAGCCTATGGTATTCTATTATAACAACCCAAGCAGACTAGGACATACCTTTACAGGTCATGAATCACTTGTCTAATTATTTTTAAGGTTCTTTTTCATCTACTTTTAGTTTCCTGAAGTTTGGCTATGTTGTGTTGGTGTGGATATCTTTGTGTTCATCTTGCTTGGGTTTTGCCTAGCTCTTTGAATCAAGAGGGTTATATCTTTTGTCAAATCTGGGTATTTCTCATCCATTATTTATTCCAATATTTTCAGTTCTACTCTCTCTCTCTCCCCTCATCTTCTAGGACTTTGATGATAAAAGTATTACATTTTTGTATGTTCTCACATATCCCTAAGGCTTTGTTCATTTGTGAGGGTTTTTTTTTTATCTATTTCTTTCTGTTGTTCAGATTAGGTAATTTCTATGGCTCTGTCTTCAAATTCACTGGTTCTTTCATCTGTCCCCTCCATTCTTCTGTTAAGCCCATCCACTGAGTTGTTTGTTTGTTTGTTTGTTTGTTTCAATTGTTGTATTTTGCAGTCTAAAATTTTCAATTTTGTTCTTCTTTGGTCTTCTATTTCTTTACTAAGACTTTCTATTTTTCACTTGCTCCAAGAATATTCATAACTGATCATTGAAGCATTTTTACTGTCATTGCTCTAAAATCCTTGACAGATCATTCCAACATCTCTGTCATCTAAGTGTTGACATTGGTTGATGATCTCTTCTCACTCAAGTTGTGATTTTCCTGGTTCTAGGTATGGCAAGTGATTTTCAAATATATTCCAGACATTTTGGGTATCATGTTGTGAGACTTTGGATCATTTAATCTTGATTTTTGCATATAGTCACCCTGTTGAGGTGTAATATGTGGGTCTAGCTGGTGGTGGATGCTCTGCTCACAAGTGGGCCCTAACAATACCATCCTGACAAAAGTGCAGTGCCAAATTATACCACTTGGCATTGTCTTGTTCCCATAAGGTAGAAGTGGAAGTTCATCTTCCTGCTGGGCCCCATTAACACTACCATATCTAAAACAGTTCAGTGCCAACTAGCACCTCCTTTCACTGTTTCATTCTACCTCTTTGTTATTGGGGTGGGGCCAGAAATTCCATTTCCCACTTGACCTTACTGATACCATAGGGAGAAAGTAGTTTTTTATTTCCTGTTTGGCTGAAGTAAGATAGGTAACATCAAAATATTTCTGTTCCACTAGGTCACATTTTCCCAGTTCTTTGGCTAGAAGGACATTTTTTCTTTGGTCATTTCATGTATGCCTGTTGCCAGTTGCAGTTTGGAAGTGTCTGTAGTGTGCTGTCAGGGATACATGGAAGGCAGTAAGGAATCCCAGGGAACTCACCACCATGTCATTCCTCCAAGTCCCAAGGTCCCTAGACAGTCCTCTATCTTTTTTCTGCTTCTTGGGGTCTTCCTATGCTGCTTTTTGCATTATGTCCAGGGTTCACTAGTTGTCACAGAGAGGACCTGGGAGGAATGGGACTATTCCATCTTTGCTGGACCCGGAAGTCCCTATATTTTATCAAGGTAATAAGAATGACAAACCCATGTTAAATGCTTACTATAGACCAGGTACTCTGTCTTCTGAAAGCTTTCTGTATATTATCCCATTCCATCCATATGCAGTGCTATGGATCAGTTGACAAAAGAGAAAACTGAGTCTCAGGGTTGAAATGACTTGCTTAAGGTCACATAGCTAGTTGGTGACCCAGAGTTATCTGATTCCTGAATCCTCTCATTAACCTCAGTGAGAGAAGATTTCTCAGATCAAAGAACAAGCAAATATGCAGCAGGAACAGAGAGGAAGGTGAGATGAATAATGCCTAGGGAAGAAGCAGCAGTCAGCAAAGGTGATGGGCAAAAACATTTCTTAAGCATCTACATGATCTCAAGCACTGTATTAATCAGTTTGCATGTCATGCCATAAGGGAAGGCTGTCTAAAAGATTTGGCACTGCACTGGCCCTTAAAAGGTAAGTGAGATTCCTACAGACAGAGAAAGAAATGAAAGAAATTATAGGTAGATGGAACGGTCTGAGCCAAGTCAGAGAGACTGGAAAGCACAGAAAGAACTCAGGGAATGGAGACCATGCTGGAGCAGCTGGAACATGGGGAAATGGAGTTGGAGAAGTTGAAGCAAGATCAAGTCACAGAGGGTCTTAAGTGCTGGGCATAGGTGCTTAGGCTGAGTGCACCTGGACAATGGGAAGCAAGACAATGTGTCCCGGTCAGATACAAGGTCAAGATGGTCCTGTGGGTAGCTGCAACCCTGTCTTCTTGCCTGTGGCTTCTGAGAAATTCAATTTTACATAAGCTGAAGAATTTAGATCCTAAATATATAATATTAAACATTAGACTAGATCTGATAATTTCAGATTACTGAAAGAATAGGCCCAAACACCAGGAAAGGCACAATTCCTTAAAAGAAAGGGGGAAAGGGACTGCAAAGCTGGCTAGGGGGCTGGACGTCCATCCAGGTTACTCAACTCCAAGCTCACCCAGAAGTGGGCTTTACAT
Source organism: Mellivora capensis (assembly GCA_004024625.1). Classification (NCBI taxonomy): domain Eukaryota; kingdom Metazoa; phylum Chordata; class Mammalia; order Carnivora; family Mustelidae; genus Mellivora; species Mellivora capensis. The sequence continues at coordinate 32,444 of PISX010014388.1, forward strand.
GATGCCACTCCAAGGGGCGGTGGGGGGAGAAGGAGCCTCCAAAGAACTCCAAATCCCTGTCCCAGCCAAAGGCCTCTCTTCAGTTTAGAAAGAGTGAATGAGTTGCTCCCTCACCTCTGCCTGCATTGTTCAACCTTTCTGGCCAAGGGGTGTATCTTCTCTTACAGAAAGAATGGAGGATTGAGAGCTGGAAATATCCCCAAAGTCCAGACTAGTGTGTGTAGCAGGGGCTCAAAAATAGATTCCTTGAGTGACTGATTGGTTAGTTGCTTTGCAAACTGGCAGCATGCATTCCCAAGTTTAGTATATTTCTCCGTAATCTGAACCTTCCCACAGCTGACCAGGTAGAGCTTTTAGTCCCACTCTAGAGATGAACAAGCCCAAGCTTCTCAGTAGCAAAGGGATGCCCTGGAAGCAGTTGAACCTAACCCTAACCCAACAGAACCTCCTACCCACCTATGACTGGGTCTCCATTGGACACCTTGCCTCTCCTGCCCACAAGGTCCCCAGCCTCTGCTATCCCCTACTTCCAAAACTCCTTGGAAGAAGTAACCAGTTTCCATCAACACCTTCCTTAGAAAACTTACAAATTCTAAGCTTCTCTGTACCCCAGCCTCCCCATTGGCCCCCTGATCTCTTGGGGGATTCATGCATCTAGTCCATGAGGGGACCTCATCTGCAGCTTCTTACTGTTCCTTGGTGTTAAGTGTTCCTCACTGCTGAGTTTTCAGAAGGCCCATCCAGTCTGCAAACAGACTCTGGAACCCCTCCCATGGTCACCAGTGTCCAGCTGTGGCATAATGGAACAAGGCCTGGTTTGGGTACCAGACAGACCTGGGTGTGAATCATAGCTTGGCATCTTACTTGCTCTGGGTCCTTGTTCAATCAATATACCCTGTCCATCTAAGGTTCTCAGAGAGAACCACAAACTGCAAAGCATCTAGATTCCTCCTTCTATGAACTTCATACCTGGCTAGAGCCACTAGGGAAAGGGAACAGTTGATAGAAGAAACAGCTGTGGCCAGTGAAGCCTTGTTCCACCACCATCTCCAAAAATCAGCTGAGAGGAAGGACATTTGCCCAGTTAGCAAGAAACTCCAGTGCTTGGGGCATTAGGAAGTGAGTTTGCTCAAAGGCTTGGATAGCAGCACGCATCATGCCCAGCCATTTCTCACTTCCGGCCCCATGGATGGCGTTCCCAGCAGAGATCCAGATTGCCTCTCAGATCCTCTAGGGCAAAGGCACAGAGACTCTGTACCACCCCTGGAGGGCTTGATAGGGGTTGGCAGGGGGTAGGGAGCATGGAAGGAAGGGGCTGTTACCAGGGACAGCCTTTCTGGGAAGCAGCGCCAACTGAGAAGGGAGATGGAGGGTACGGGGGCTATACTCTTCAGAGGTCATGCCCACTGAGGCCCCAGACCTGGAGAGCAAGCTGAGTCCTGCTGCAGCCTTTCCCCACCTCTAGCACAGAGTCTCACCAGACCTTCTCTGGAAGAAGAGTCATCTTCTCCCGGAGCTGAACAGAAAGAAAATCCATCATTCTAAAAGAACAGCAGAAATTTCCTGAAGGAACAGAAATGAAATCTGAAAGGGAAGAGATTTTAGCAGATCTGATATGGGCTTTTTAATCTGCTAGCTGATATCTCTAAGCTAATTTCTAAACAAAGAGAACAAAGAGCCAGTTGGGCCTCCAGGGACATTCATTTTTTTCTAGCTGAAAAGTGCATCAGGTTGGATGAAAGTGAACAGACCCACGCCCACAGCACCGTCCTCCATGAGTGGTACATGAGAGGGGAAAGCAGGCTGGAGGGCAGGCAAGAGGGGGGACAAGGAGGAAGGACATTGTCAGCAATGGGTGCACCTCACTTCTTGACCTTAAGAACTATCCTCAAAATATTTTCTAAATAATTTCTTTACAGCTTTTCTAGGTTCACATACACAGGCACACCCAGTGAGGAGGGGGCTGACACCTAGTGGCAGGGCAAAATGTCCCAGAGACCTGGCTGGGGTGTTGGAAGACCAGGAATTACAGCTCTGGCTCCAGCATCCCTTCCCTTGTCCTGATTAGCTGTGTGATTTTGGTAGGGCCTTTGAACTCTGCCCAGCCAAATCCCCAGCACTTTGCTAAGGAGCAGAGGGACAGGAATTCATGACACATTTGCGGAGCCATAAGGGCTGTACGCTTAGAGTACAGGAATCTCATGACCATCGATGGCTGCCTAAGAGCATCCAGCAAAAGTATGGTTCAAGTCTGTACAAGGCCAAGGCTGCCTTCTCATTTCCTACCCATTCAACCAACAGACGAGCCATATTACCTGCAGAATCTCTTAGGGTTCACTTCTGTATTCTTCCTCAGGAGAGCTCTTTCCTCCAGTTTGTCCTGCACAGCTGAAGTGTACCCCGCATATAGTCCTGATCATGTCCCTTCTTTACTCCAAAGGCTCCCACGTATTCCCATTGTCATCAGGATAAATTCCAAGTCCCTTCTTATGGCCTGCAAGGCCCTATAGGATCTGGCCCTGCAACAACTTGGCCCTCAAGGTCTGCCACTACCAGCCCACCAATACCCCCTAGTCACCTGGCTGCCCCTCTTTCTTTAGGGTTCTTCTCGTGTTTCCTGCCACAGTGTTCCTTTGTCTTCCCCATTAGACTGTGAAATCCGATGGCACTGACTGGCCTCATTTCCTGGCACCCTCCTTTGCCTGGCACACAGATCAACTAGGCACTTAGAACAACTTTGGAATGAATCTCAGGGACCATGTTTCCGCGTGGACACAGATTGAGTGACACAGGAAATGAGCCCAGTACAGGGCCATGTCATCAAAGGCCTTCTGTTCATATCACCTCTCCAACTCAGCGGGCTTAGGACCTCATTGAGACGCTTGAAATTCAGACCCAGGAAGGAATCCCTGAGCCCTGTGAGCATCCTGTGTGAGAGGACTACTATCCTGCGCGGCAAGATGGTGCCAACCCGGAAGGCAGCATGAGTGAAACCTACAAACATCCGGTTGCTGTCCATCATGGGGTGGGAGCTTCCGCCAAGTCCCTGCTCACCTCCATGCTAGGTGGAATGCTGAGTACTATGGACACTTCCGCCAGCCTTTCCTTTCCCCCTCTGGCTTTGGTCAGCATTAGGCAGAGAGAGGTAGGTACTTGCCTCAAGAAGGCTGGAACCTCTGGGGCACCATGGGACAGCTCCCTGGGAGACGTCTTCTCTCTTGCCTTGAGGACAAACCCCCTGAGGCCCGATCCCGTGTCTCCTTCCCCCTCTGGGCAAAGTAGACCTGGAGAGGGGCTGACCCTTTCAAACGCAGATTGACTCCAGCCATTGAACCGAATTGCTACTAGCTACCACCCAAAGTGAAGGGGATACATTTGTCAAGGGGAAATCATTACCTATTTGGGGGCACCATACAAAGACAGTCACACCTCAACACATCTGACCCCAAGTCCAAAAGGCCTGCCCCTGGTAAAACTGCACCCATGAAGCTCTACTTGATTCCTGAGCCTGAGACTTGGTTAAAAATTAGTCTTAGAAACAGCCTTATGACTGTCTTCTGAATTTACTTTGAAACTCTTGACTAGTGTTCCACTGAGTATCTTAACTCTAAAACCTCGGGTTTAAAACATTTCCTTTCTTTCTGGATTTGGGGCCGTTGGGGAAAAATATGTCCCCCTGAGGAGAAAAATATGCTTTCTTTTTTCTGATGATGAAAACTCTGGAGTTCTAATGTCTTGGTTTGTTTCTTTCTTTTTTTGCTCTGGCTGCCAGTAAGCTCCTGGCTAAATGTTATGTTTAGTCCCCAAATTATGTGAATACTTAGAAATATCAGGTTTACTTCTTCCCTCTTCCCCTGATTATTTTTTCTCAGTGTTCCTACTTTACAAATTTGGACAATGCCCACCCTTTATAGAGTCAGAGTAGGGATAATGCAAATCATAGTTTGAGAAAAGCCTTTCTACAATAATAATCATAACCCAGCTGTGTGCTCAAAGGACAGGGTTCCAGGGGACTCCCTTAGAAGAGATGGCTGATTAACTGAGCCAATGTGCAGACCTGCAGCATTGACCAAATGGCCAAGATTCTCCCTCTTCCTTTCCATAATACAGTTGGAAACTGAACCCAAGAGAAGGGAGAAGACTAACCCAAGGTCATGGCCCAAGGTGAAGTCAGAATTGGAAGAAATTTCTCCTCACTCCTTTTCAGCTCTATCTCACTGCATTCCTCTTGCCCCCTGGTTTGACAAATAGGGAAACTGAGGCCCCCCAAAAAGCAAGTAGTTGACAATAACTCCCCTTGGCCACAGAATCCTAGAAACGGCAAAGCATATCCAACTTCTTGTTCTAACCCCATTATGGCACTGATGTGTGTATTACAAGGGGGAAATAGAGAATATCTTCTTTTTTGTAGTGAACCATGCCCTAGTCTTCACTGTATAAGCAGGGGCATGGTTTAACCTACACAAGAGCCAAATCTGTGGCCTAGTGAGGTGTTTATAGTAGGGAATTCTGGGAAAGCATCAACAACAGCTGCAGGGTCTTTAGTTTCAACCATCTGGGACCCTCCAGCCTATCTTGGTGCTGAATAGAAGGCATTCCAGATCACCTGTCCATCCCCTTCTGAGTCCACAGCATCTCATGCTTATCTAATTAGCCACAAGCACCCTTAACAATGGTACCCTGAGCTGGGCACTCAGTTCTGCATACATGCAGCTATCCTAGTTTTGGGTGGACAGGCTTCAGCAGGGTAGTCTAAACACTTCCTGGGGTTCTAGATTGGGGCTCTGGCAAATGGAACCAATCCCCTCCTCCCACTGTCCTTGTCCTGATATTCACTAAAGAGTATTTATAGCTCGTGGAGGAGCCCAAGCAGAGGGAAAGATACCACCAAAACTGGGAGTGGACTCTGCCACTGGAAAATGGAGACTCTGTAATTTACTCCATTATAATTCAAGAAATAAAATCTATTTCCGGTGATTAACTGGGTCTATTTATAGACTATGAGGCCTGAACTGTGATATTTATAGAATGTCATCGCATTTAGAAGTAATAGCACAATTACATGTTTATGAAGTAATGGTTTTGCAATTTTTCCTAGAATTCTCTGACATTTAGATCTGGAAATTTTACATTTTAACAAGCAAGAACAGCAGCTATTTATTTAAGGGTGAACAGCAGAAACTGTCTTCTCTGTAACTCCTTTTACTCCAAAACCCTGCAAACCCTCCAATTCATTTTGCTTTCCCATATGAAATAAGATGATGTACAGCGAATAATATACCTATTTTTGTGGAGCTCTGATTTCCTTCTTAAATGGTGTCTGTCATCACCCGGGATTCTTACATCCCTGAATCTTCCTCCTTGGGATTTGGTATTGACATGTTTCTCCTTTTCTGTAAGGATCTAAGCCAGGTAAGAGGCCAAGACAGATGTGTTCAATATTCAAAATAGTACAGTGGAAGTGAAATGAGACCCCATGCTGAAGGGTCCCCTTTACTCTGACTCATAATAGGACTTGGTGTGGCAAGTGGAGGGAGTGAAAATTCTCATTTGGTTATCAATCTCAGCAGTAAATCAGCATGACCAGTTGAGTATCACTGGAGCGGGTGCTAGAAACACTTTGTAAGGCCCAGGACTGAGTGCTGACCCCAAATCCCTTAATCATCTAATTCCAAGGTGGACATTCTTTGCACACAGCCACCAAACCATAACTCACAGCCCCTGGTGGCAGGCACAGCCATAGGGGCTGGAGGATGGGTCTGTAGTGACCTGGAACCATGATGTGCTGGTAGTATTTGCTGATTCCCATGGTCTAAATATTCACATCGTAGCTGATTTCAAACTCCCAACGTGATGTCATCTGTCAGCTGGCTCTAACATTTCTGAAAATTGATCATTGTTCAGAACCACTGCTGACCAGCTCTGACTCACTGCTCCTTGCGGCCAAATGGTGAAATGGAAGCTGCTCCAGACTGAAAGGCAGGAGTTCCGGGTCCAGGACCAGTTCATGAGACTGGATTAATTGGCTCATCCTTGTGAACACACATTTTCTACCCTGAGCCTCAGTTTCCCCAGCTGTCAAATGATGAGACTAGTCCTTGTCCTGGGCTTGCTTCGAAGGTATTGGGATCAAGAGCCATGGAAACCATGGGTGGTGTGTACGTGAGACAGGTTTCTTGTCTTCCCTCCATCTCCATGCTAAGTGCCCTCAACACCTCCCCCGTGTCCTTTCTTAAAGCTTTGCCAGTGACAACTTGCCTCACTCTTTTGCCAGCCAAACTCCTTTGTGGCATTTGCTGGGTGCCCCGATGTTTAAAACATGGGTATTCTGGGAAGCAACCGCAAGCTGCTTGGCCATCAAGGCCTCAGAACGCACTGGAAGTTTGGAAGAGTCAATTATCATATGGTTTCACTTATTTGCGGAGCATAACAAATAACATGGAGGACATGGGGAGATGGAGAGAAGGGAGTTGAGGGAAATTGGAGGGGGAGATGAACCATGAGAGACTATGGACTCTGAAAAACAACCTGAGGGTTTTGAAGGGGTGGGGGGTAGGAGGTTGGGGGAGCCAGGTGGTGGGCATTATGGAGGGCATGCATTGCATGGAGCACTGGGGAGGTGCAAAAACTATGAATTCTGTTACGCTGAAAAGAAATAAAAAAATTTTAAAAAATAGTTTTTTTCTGATCAGAGCGGACACTCCTGGGCGGGGGTTGCAGGACTCAGGGGTTCGACTTCTTTGGCCTCCCCCCACATCACCTAAAGCAGAGCACTGTGCACTTCACACCCTCACTTGTGGTAACTGACCCACTAATTCCCTTGATGTTTGCCTAGAAGCTGATGTGGTGTCCCAACAAGCTGTCACTTCCTCCTCAGGAGAACTAGGGTTTCAAAATGGCAGAGCATTCCGGGTCACTGGAGGGTATGCTGCCCATGCACTCAGTGCTGCCAACACCTGCCATGGGTAGGCCTCTGTCTTTGTGGTGCCTCATCTTCAAGTCCCCAGGGGAGGGCAGATGCTGATGGTGCAGGCTGACCTCTTGCCTACCATTGGTCCCCTTTCCTGGGCATTGGGTGTTGGCTCTGGACATCTCCTCCAGGAGGTCCCCTCACACTGGCAGTAGCCCGTGAGAACTGCTCCTCCTCTGGTGCTCATCATCTCAGTAAACGGCCCTTCCTCTTCCCTGTCACTCAAAATGGATATCTTCTTTTTCATTTCCCACAGCCTACCAGTTACCAAGTCTGGTCCACCCTACTCCTCCATGTCTGGGATCCGCCCCATCCTCCCTGGGCCCACCACCAGAACCTTCGTGGATCGTGGGCCTACAGGAAACTCCTGACTAGTCCCCTGCCTGTGGTCTCTCCCTCTAAGCTGTCCTCCACGATTCATGACATGACCTTTTTTTGCACATATAATCATGTTACGTCCTGGCCTGGAACTCTTCTGGGGCTCCCTGCTGCTGCCACTCTCCCTGAACAATTTATCTACCTAAGCCGCAGAGTCTATGTAACAAAGTGTCCCCTAGACATCTCCCCTGGACACTGTACAGATCCCTCAAACCAACTTGTCCCAGAAGGAACTCATCACCTCCCCCTCCCCTTTCTCAAACCCGCCTCTTCTCCAGGTCTTCCCATCTTGGCATGAGGCCCCATCACACCACAGCCCCTGTTGTGGGTCAGGTCAGAAGGCTGTCACTGTTGACTCCTCTCCCTCCCTCATTTGGTCCTTTCAATTCTACATCTTAAAAATACAGAATACATTCCGCTGCTGGGGGTCGGGGGTCGGGAAAGGTGGGTGGGGTAATGGACATTGGGGAGGGTATGTGCTATGGTTAGTGCTGTGAAGTGTGTAAACCTGGCGATTCACAGACATGTACCCCTGGGGATAAAAATTTGTTTATAAAAAAAAAAAATAAAAATAAATAAATTAAGAGCAAAAAAAAAATACAGAATACACCTATCCACTTTTCTCCAGGCCCACTGCTACTGCCGTGGTCCAAGCCATCATCATTTTATTCCAAATCTCCCTCCCCCCAACTATTCTATCCTCTTTGTAGCAATTCACGTGCTCTTAAAACACAGGTCTCATGCTACTTTTGCTGAAATAATGTTCAAGAGTATTCCATTACCTACAATATAAAGTAATTTGCATACATTACCTCCATTCTTCATAACAACCTAGGAAAGTAGCTATTATCCAGGAAACTGATTCACTGGGAGGAAACAATACAGTGAATGTAGAGCAAAGTCAGGGTTTGAATTCAGCTCTGCTTTCCGCTAAAGCCCATGCACTTTCCCTGTACCACATGGGTTGGAGGGGCAGTGGGCATGTGAGATTTGCCAAGAGACGCCAGCTCTTTCCTATACTGTCCTCAATCGAGCTCATTCCCTACCGGCCCTGACACACAGGAAGCGAGGAAGAGGATCCAGGGCTCAGATGGGGGCTCTCCATGGATGCTCGCAGCTTGGACAAGCACAAATTCCAACACTTGGGAAGCCATTTGACCGCCGATTTGTCTGTGCTCTTGGAGGCCCGTTCTCAACCTTGCTAATACTGAGACATCTACTACTTACAAGGTAACTTCTCTTGCCCTCAGCCCCTTATTAATGAAATGGGAGGATGAGTCCCTGCTCTGTTTGCTCCCTAGGCTGTTGGATCGGTCAAGGGAAAAGTGGACATAGACATTCTAGCAAACCGCACAGTGCGTTACAGGTATGTGGGTTTACTGAGCATAAACTTCTTGTTTCCCTCTTGGTGCTGAGAAGACGAGGAATAGTCAGTCCCCTCGGCCCCAAAGCCAGAGTCGGGTGGTGCAGGTCTCTGACTGTGTGGTGATGTCGTCCCTTGTCATCTAAGTTTGTCAGCTTAAACAGGTCATAGGCCTGGTGGGCTAATTCTCGAGTTGCTTTGCACCCTGGGCCTCAAACCATCAGCTCAAGGAGGGGCCGCTTTCCTAACGCGCACTCCGGAGGAGCAGTGGGCACCCTACAACCTGACTATTCCTGGGAAGACACCCCTCCGGAGCCCAAGATAGGGATCGGACTGACTTGAGTTCTAATCCCAACCCTGTCTCTTACCAGCTATACAACCCAGATTCGGGAGCTACTCTGAGCCTCAGCCTCATACATAAAGCAGACGTAATAATTAATTTGGCACCGGGTGAGTTTTGGCTTCAGATTAAATAACTACAGTTATGTCAGCATACAATGGCTAGATATCCGCTCTGTGAGCCTCAGAGCCAGGTAATAATCACTAGCATTGGTGGGGTGCCAGGTGCTTTCTGGGTCCTCTCCAGGGCTAGGAGGGAGGCGCCACTTTTGCCCCACGTTGTCTACGGAAAAGGAAAACAAGAGTCCAGGAAGTGAGGTGGCTTGCCCAAAGCCAGAGCAGAGCAGTGCTAGGGCCTCCATGCCAGTTTAGGAAGGAAGTGGGCCTGGGTTACAGACCTATCTCCAACCTAGTGGACCGAGCTGTGTGATCTTCCTTAACACCCTTGAGGACTGTGGGCAAAGGAACAGACAGATCGAAGGATAAGCTCCTGGCTACTTCCTTCTTCTGGGGCCCCACACTTCAGGCCTCCTTGGGGACCACCTCAGTGGTAGCTGAAAAGACAGGCCCTCCCTTCCCCAGCCCCGTCCTGGCTGCCGGCTGGCAGAGCTGCTGTCCAGCTCGGTGTTAATGATTAACGCACAGCGGTGGGATCGCAGAGTTGCCTGCGAGTCCCGTGTCCAAGAATGAACTGCATTGCTAAATCAGCGAAGACAGTTGCCAAGGTAACCCCCATGTAATCTATTTAACTGGCTCCCCAAACACCAATCAAGGTCAGATAACGCACTCGAGCACCATATGAACACACTCAGACAGCATCAAGCTTTGTAGCAAGACAGCAGGGAAGGAAGAAACCTCATTAGGAAGAAGGGAAAAAAGCACCCTAAATTTCATTTTGAAAAGTGTTAATTGGGAATGCAGTAGGCTTGGGCGGGGGATGAGTCCACCACTTGGGGTCTGTCCTGGCCACAGAGGAAGTCACTGGGGGCCATTTGGTAAGAGCTGCCACCCATCTTCCCACTTAGGATCAAAACAAAAGGCGTGGCTGGACTGAATTATTTATTTCATTGAGTGTTTTATTAATGCAAAGGCTTGTATTTACATTTTAGCCTAGCAGGGTGGTTTTTACTCCTTTTAGGGGTCCCCTTATCTGCTTCTCCCTTAACCACTAGCCCCCTCCCCAGCACTTTTCAATGGTTTCTTTTTTTTTTAATACTCTGAGGGACCATTGGACTTGTATTTCCTCTTCCCTCACCCCATCAGCATCCTCAGAGAGGGGCCCAGAGAAAGCTCCTGGTTTGTAGACTTGTTCTCTAATGCTATCTCCTTTCTGGCTCCTCTAAATAAGGTCCTGGGCTGGAGGCAGGGAGACAGAAGGAGAGGCATGGAGTAGGAGTTAGGATCCCCTGTCGCTGGAGGAGACTTCCAACAGTGAGCCTCAGGGCTCTTGTCTCCAGCCCTGGGCTTTCCAAGGTTCTCTGAGGCCCCTGGCTGGGTAGAACAGAGGGGTGCCTGTCTCATTCATTCATCCCCCAGTCTGCTTCCCAGTCTTCAGCCAATCCATCATGGTGGTCTCGTCTCCCATAATCCCACCGTGACGCGGGGACCACGCTAGGGTCTGAGGCAATGTTACTGAGTTAAGTCGTCTGTGTCCTCTGGAGTACATCCTGAGACTTGACTCTCTGCTCTCTGGCCTTCAGTGTGTCTTCCCCCTTCTGGTCCTTCCGGGGAGGAGACTGAGCCATCTAACCCGCTAGCCATGGGAGCTGCTGACAGGCACCTCCGTCAAACATTTCCTCCAAAGAAGAGAAGGATTTTGCTTTTTTTACCCAGAGGCACAGCCACGCGTATATTTGTCCAATTTGTGTCCTGAACCCTCTTTTTTCAAGCGTGATTAACTTGAGAAACTAAGAGAGCTAAGAGAGCTCTCAACTCTGATGGCTTCATCAGAAAATTAGCAGCTCGTGTCTGGATTTGGGCCCATCAGGCGGAATGCTCACGCCACTCACAGCCCATGATAGAAAGTCTTCCCAGATGAACTGAAATAGCCCAGACTGGAATGACTGTGCATTTGGAGCACAGTAGCTATGACGCTGGGACCTTCGAGTCACCACTTCCCCCATCTGTCCCATCTGGGACTAACCCACTGCGGGCAGACTCCTTGGGTCCAGGAATTGTCAACCAATGCTGTGGAGGTGGGGGTCAGCGTGCCATGCTGGAGGGGGGCTAAGAGAGAAGAAGGGGGGCGTTATGACACCACAAAAATGTCTACATTCCACATCGTGGGCAGGTAGTTTTCAACAAAGGTGGGTGTAATGCAATATTCCCAATTTGGCCAACGGGCTGCTTTCAAAGATCATCGCAAATTGTGTAATGACTGTGATGTACTAACACACACTGACCTGGGAAGCATTGTTCTCATCCTTTGAACCCCAGCATCAGCCCAGCAATGTGCTAATACTACAGATCTTTGTGAAGTCAGAGGCACATGGAATTTTTCCTGTCCTCCCAAGTGACTCTCTGATCGGCAGGCAGGCCAGTTGCCTGGAAGCTTCCTGGATGGAGGACTGAAGAGTGGGTTTTGGTGGCATTGCTTCCGGAATGGAGGGGATCATAGCAGGCCTCTTTCTGCAAGACTCCCAGAGGGGGGTTCCCCTCTGTTACTGCTTCCTGGCTGGGGAGAGACACGTGAGAGGGCCCTTCACGTCCCAGGTCAGCTCCTTCTCTCCCAAGGCCTCGCCCCGGTTTCCCTCCTCCTCAGCCAGGACCCAGCTTTGCAAGGAGACAGGGGAAGGGGGCGAGCCCTGGGATATGCCGACACCCCATTTCCTGTACTTTCCCTTGTGTTCTCTCCTCCCACCGTTGTACTCTTTCTATAAGAGGACCCCACTTTGGAAACACCCAGATGGTAGGATGGTCATATGCCTCGGAATGTTCTTATTATCCGTGAAGTAGACATTTAAAGCGGTTAAAATGATACATGGTATGTTAGGTATATTTTGCCACAAGGCAACATTTTCAAGAAAGTGTCCAACTTGGATCTGCTTGCAGTCAAGAAAGAGGGACTTGGCAAATCAGCTCCTATTTGGGTGAGCCCCCACCACACTTTTCTGCAAGCACCCTTCAGTGGGCCTGGCACTTGGGGGGCTCAGCCAAACCTGGTGGGTGGGGTGTGCACAGGTGAGCAGCACCAGTGGGCTCATCCGGCATTGGGAATCCAAATACACAAGCCACAGGCACCCCAGGCTCAGCTGGACCCCATCCCACCCTCCTCAAGCCCCAGAGGGAGGCAGGCGGGCCAGGGGAGGAGCGGGCTCCTCTCTGACTGGGTGGGAAAGCAGTCCAACACCACAGAAAGGCGGGGGCGGGGGGAGTGGGGGGAGGAAGGAGGGGGATGGAGCCCTGTCTCCATCACAGGGCTGCAGGCTTGATTGGCTGGAGTGCCCTTCTTCAGGCATTTGGACCAGGCCAGGCTCCACTGGAACAGAGTACCCAGACTAGAGGGCAGATGCTGTCCCAGGACAGACCATTTTGAGCCATGTGGAACCCAGCTCTGGGAAACGGAATCAAGCCTCTGGTTTACTGCCCCCTGTGGTCCTACCCCAGTCATCTGGAGGCACAGTACTGTATGTTATTACTTCCCCACTCCCAGGTTATGGCAGAGATCAAGGTCAAAGAAGCCTTAGCAAATTGTAGAAGTTGGAAAATAACAGAGGCCAAAGGGCGCAGAGCCCCAGATGTCACCAAGGATAATACCAACCATGCATTTTTTTTCAATAGGCAGTGAGGAGTCCCTAACAGATTTTTTTTTTTTCTTTATTCATTGTATTTTTGAAAATCGAGATGTAGGGACGCCTGGGTGGCTCAGTTGGTTAAGCGGCTGCCTTCGGCTCAGGTCATGATCCCAGCGTCCTGGGATCGAGTCCCACATCGGGCTCCTTGCTCGGCGGGGAGCCTGCTTCTCCCTCTGCCTCTGCCTGCCACTCTGTCTGCCTGTTCTCACTCTCTCTCTCCCTCTCTCTATGACAAATAAATAAATAAAATCTTTAAAAAAAAGAAAATCGAGATATAATTCACATACCATAAAATCCACCCTTTGAAGGGTACAATTTTTAGTCAATGCACAGGGTTGTGGGACCATCTCCACTATCTCATTTCAGAATATTTCCATCACCCCAAAAAGAAACTCTGTACCCATTATCAGGTATTTCCTATATCCCCTCCCCCCAGTACCACCCCCTGCAACCACTGGTCTGCTGTGTGTCACCGTGCATTTCCCCATGGCTGACATTTTGCATAAAGGGGCTCATTCAGCCTCTGCGACACTTCATTCTTTTCATGGCTGACTCATAGTCTCTAGTACAGATAAACCACATTTTGTTTATATGCTCATCAGTTGATGGAAAATTCAGCTGCTTTCATTCTTTACTGGTATGAATCCTGCTGCTGCGAACATTTCTGTACAACTTTTTTGTGTGGACATCGGTTTTCAGTTCTTTCAGGGCTACACTTCGGAGTGGAATTGCTAGGTCACGTGGTCACTCAGTGTGAATTCTGAGGAACCTCCGGACCTTGTTCCAATGTGACCACACGATTTTACCTTCCCACTGGCAGCATAGGAGGGTTCCAGTTTCTCCACATCCTCATCCACATACCACTTCTTTTCCTTTTAAAAAACTTAGAGCCAGGCTCGTGGGTGTGAAGTGTTCTTTCACTGTGGTTTTGATTTGCATTTCCCTCATGACCAGTGACGTTGAGCATCTCTTTTTGTGCTCATGGGTCATGGATATATCTTCTTTGGAGAAATATCTATTCCAATCTTTTGCTCATTTTTAATTGGATTATTTGTCCTTTTATTGTCCAATTCTTTACATATTCTGGATACATGTCCCTATCAAATATATGATTTGTAAATATTTTCTCCCACAAACTGACCTTTGGTTCATGGGTTTGGAAACACCAGAGCTGGGAGGATCTTCTGGGATCCCTTGGATCTCTTGATCCCCCTGTACTTGAATGTCCAGAATCCCAGCTGCTGTTATGGCAACCAGGTAGAAGCAGGGTGTAGACCGATGGCAAGAGCAAATTGCTCTCAAAAAACACTTTTAGTCAAAAGTAACCTCTCCCCAGTCTGCTACAGAAAAGAGATTACAGAAAACAAAGCAACCATCCAGAGACATCCACCTTCAACAAACGGTCCACCTGACCAAGTCTGTAAAGCTCAGAACAGTGATTCCATTTGTCGCACAGGGTACGCCTACCTTGTTTTTCTCCCAGTTTGCAAAAATCTGACTCCCCGAGACATTACAAATGAGGTTTAAATTTTAATTAAATCTCATTCCAAATACATGTGTTCAATCACAGCAAAGCCCCAAACAACAGGGGTTTGGCTCCAGCAGGGCGGGGGATCGACCTGGAGTTGGGGGTTCCTTCCCATGGCTTAGTTCAGTAACTGCCTTAGGCGTGCAGGTGGCTTCTGGTAGGACAAAGATTGCAGGTGGGTATTTGCATCAGCCCCACTCCTGAGAGGACGAGGAGAGCTTCCTCCTGAGTCTCTCCCCGAGGAAGGAACAGTACCTCCAGGAGCGACAGCAACGTGAGAGCCAAGCCAGCTGTCTTCTGAGCCCAGATCGGATTCTCTCCAGCAAGGCCATCTCAGCTCCACTACTCGGGAAGGAGAAAAACAAAACATTGTCATCTCGACCACTGTGGAATGGTTTGGAAGAACCATTTTCAAAACCTAACTCAGAAAGTACTCAAGTCCCAGAAAGAAGCCATTTTCTCTGAGGAAGCGAGGCCAGCTGTGGCTTGGGTCCATCTCAGAGAGCTTATGTGTCCTGGTTTCTCTGGATATTAGCAGGCTACGGACGACCACTTCTCTCCTGGGACAGCGGGCAGACTGGCTAGTGTGCCTCATAGTGCACTTTCCCTGCAGACGTGGTGCTGAGCGTCTCAGTCCAGTCCACCCACCTCGGCCAGAGAGCACAGGATAGCCGAGAAGCTGTTCAGAGCTTCCTTCAAATGCATGCAAAGCATTTTGATCTGAGGGGATTGCCTTTAAACTCTATGGTGTCAACCCTGGAAAACGTAGCATAACAAAAAACGGTGGACTCTCCAATTTTTATTTTCTACAGTTTCCATGTTTCCTCTGACACCTGTCATCCTTCTCCTGGTCCCAGGCCCCTTCTTGCACCTGAATTCTGTCACCCAGTCCCCCAGGAGCCTTGAGCATCTATCCACGGGCTTGCCTCAGATCATAAGATTTATGGCAGAATCAGAATTCAAACCCGGTGCTCTTCCTGATGCTCAGACTGCCAGGGACACTTCTCCCAGAGCGCCACAAAAGTAGAGGAGGTTACTGTGAGGTTGGAAAAAAAGAACAAATGAAGCAAACAAAACCAGAAAAACAACAACAAAAACAACAAAAAACAAAAACAAAAAAACAAAAAAAAAACCCACCCCACATATGCTTCACGAAGACAGCTGTAGGAGAAGTGTGTGGCTTAGAACCCAAAATGTTTTTCCAGGCTACAAAGGAAAAGACCAAGAGTCAGAGGTTCAAGTGGGCATATTGACTACACTTGCAAGAGTGACACAATGGTTTAGGAATGGCGGGACTCTTCCTCTTCTTGGCTTCCCTTGGTGGGCACCAGTGAGGGGGAAGCAGGCACCAATTCCAGCCCATCACCTGGGCAGTAAGCGAAACGGCTGGGTTTGCAGCCCTGAGCCTTCCCAGCAGCAGCCCCAGGGGCCCAGGCTCTAAGGTGGCACTAAATGGCTGTGTGATGACATTGGACCATCCCAGCGGTCCCCTGATTCTGCCCAATTGGGCCCCACCTGATGGCAGAAGTAGGACAATATAAACAAAGGATAAGCACAGAAGAAGCAAACTCAAGGCTTTTTGGATTGGGGCCTGCAAAGAGGCAGAGGCTGCCATGGGGCATGGGGGACCAGAAGGTGAGGAAAGAGGGAGTCGCCAGCCCTTGGAGACAAGACACAGAGATGAGAGTGGCTGTGTGTGAGAGCATGTGTGGGTCTATGTGCACATGTGTGTGCAGGTATGTGTGCAAGTGCATGGGTGTAGGAGTGTGTGCACACATGAGCACGTGTTTGTGTGTGAGTAAGCCTGTGTGTGCATGTTTGTGCACATTTGTGTCTATGTGTTATTGTATATTCCACCAATTAAGGCTTCCCTGGGTTCCCTGGTTCCCCCTTTCCCCAAAATATAGTATAAAGTGAGGGGAAAAATCCCCGAGCCTCAGTGATGACTCACCCAACCGGTCCAGTTGGTAACATCCCTCTAGGTAAGTGCTGTTATTATATTCTGATTTCTCCGATGAGGAAATAGGCATTAACTTGACCAGTATCCCAGTAACCTCCAATCCCAACTCTCTGGGAGGTACTTGCAGAGAGGGGACAAGAACCCAGGACTTCTGATTTCTACTCCATGGCTCTTTTTTAGATACCTGCCGCTCCAGGACATCACACATTTCTGAGCAAAATGCCAGTGGCACATAAAGGGACCGAAAGAGCTGAGAGAGGCCATCCAGCTTTGCTCCCAGCCAGCTGTGATCTGGTAGGGTCCCCTTCCTGGAGGGCAGGATGGAGAATGGCCACGGTCCCAGTGCACGGTGACAGGTGGGGCTCTGTTAAACAACCTTATGAGTTGTTGTGACCAAAGCACCTAGAAGACCCAGCAGGTGATATGGCCAGACCGGCCTGTTGGCACCAGGTCAGGGAGGACCCTCTGCGAAGGGGGGGAGCGCTCAGCCTTTATTCCATAAACAGACGGAAGCAATGGAAGGGAAGGGAGGCAGGGAAGGAGCACGGGCGGATGTGGGGTCAAGAAACCTTGCTCTCTGAGAGCCAGTCTGGACCCAGAGAGACCAAAGAGGAGACTGGAGTGGTGGGGCTAGTCCCAGGGTCTGTAGGGAAAATCCAGGCTCCAACCCCCACATGAATCCCTCTGCCTACAAAGGCAAATGCCACCTCAAAGACGGCAGTGATCATATTGCTTTGTAACTGGCTTTTCCAACTATTTACGCACAACAGTACCCCCACAAAACAGGTGTCAAAAATCCAGCAAACTCTATTGTGCTGAAAAAGTCATTTTGACAAGTCTAATTTACTGAGATTGAGTCATGAGAGCATAAACAAATCTTTCTTGTCAAAGTCCATATTGTAAGTGGGGAAAATTGATTGTAGAATTAAGCGCACTAATGCTTGGCAAGGTCTTCTTATTTCCTTTGGCACATTCTAGCTCTGCTCACACACGTGTTGCCCCTCAACCTCCAAACCTATCCCTCAACAGAACACACCATTTGGTGTGGCCCAGAGCTCTGAGTGGCTTCAGAGGTGGGAGGGCTTTGGCTCCCCCAGCCTTGAGGGTCTCATGTAAATAAACCAGTTCCACAACCTCAACTAGGGTAACATGAGAAGTCTGGGGAACCTCGGGGACAACCAACCAAAAGAGGACATGGATTTCCCAGACAGAATAAAGCTCTTGACTATGGTTGCTAGTTTCTCACGTGTTTTATAAATCCCATTGGAGGTCAAAGCTAGAAGGAAAAAGCAAAAGAATATTCCAGTGGCAGCGGCCACTTCTCTCCCCTTTCTGATGCCCCCAGTGCCTGGCACCCAAGGACGCTGCATTGCTCCTCTTGGCTTTTTCCCCGTTGTGTTGAAAGCCCATTTTTGGTTCTCCCGGTTGACCCTGGTGTCTGGGCATGCATGGTGGGCCCTGAACTTCTACAGCCACCCCCAGTTTGGGCTGGTTTGGGTTCTCCCCTGATGTCCCCACCTCTACTCGCTGGGAACCCCACAACAGAGAGCACCTCTAAGGCTTCTAACCTTCCTGGACTCTGGTGGGCCCCCTCTCCCTCAGGAAATACTTGGTTGAGGTCCAATTTGGGTTAAAAGTCAGGAAGGCCCTGAAGCCATCACCCTACCTCACCTCCCCACCAAGCCTGGGATGAAAGGGGTCCCCAAAATACCCACAGTCAGCGCTTGTCCAATGGCAAATCCAGAGCACTAAATTGATGTATGAAGCAGCTTGAGGCCAAGCAGAAGAGGCAACAATTGCAGTATTATAAGCGATTTCCTTCAAAAGTGATTGGCCTTCAAAAAGGGGGGCGCCTGGGTGGCTCAGTGGGTTAAAGCCTCTGCCTTCGGCTCAGGTCATGATCCCAGCGGGCTCTCTGCTCAACAGGGAGCCTGCTTCCTTTCCTCTCTCTCTGCCTGCCTCTCTGCCTACTTGCGATCTCTGTCTGTCAAATAAATAAATAAAATCTTAAAAAAAAGGGGGGGGTGGAAAGTGTTTGGTATCTCATCGGTCCATGAGGCTCCCGGCCTGGTCAGCTCAGTGTCCATGCCGCGGGGACATCGGAGGCGATATGCACAAATCAGAGTGGGAAGAGGCACACTTTGAATTGTTACCAGGTACCACCGGACCACAAAGCGCCCCAGCTGACTTGTCAGAGGGAAGCCCAGCCACCCCAGCTAAGGAAGTGGGAGAGCTGAACTCGGAAATCCACACCACATCTGTAAATTACCATTCATCACTTTACCATCCTTTCCCACCCCGGGTAGCAGAGAAGTGCTTTGCCCTGCTTGGAGAACTCCCCATTGGTCCAGAGGCAGGGGGAGCCACCAGGGGCTGGCTGAATCCTTGCGCAAACACAGTGTGGAAGTGCAACGTGTCAGATGCTTTTCAATTAACAGCCCCTTGCTTAGTGACCTTGGAATACAGGCCGACAGTGCCAAGACAGCCAGCTCTGGCCATCAGGCCAGCAGCAGTCAGTCCCCAGAAGTCTGGACCGCTCCTGTCTCTGGTGGGTCCTGCTCTCCGCCTACAAAGCAAATGTCCGCTTGCATCGTCATCACTCCCCCAATGCCACATTGGGTCGTGTAAAAGAAACGTTTTGGACACGTCACGCAGGGAGCATAGTGGAGGCTGGCCCGGGAGAGGAGGAGTGGGAACAACATTTTCCCTCTACCCTTCCTGGTTTGCGGCTGAGACCCTCCGGGAATAAAAAAGACAGATTAACAGGAGGAAACCAAACTGCAGTTTAATAACTCGAATCCCTCCGAATCCAAGGGAGAGACCAAAGAAAACTGCACAACTCCCTGAAATGGCCCAAGTCACCACCTATATTAGCATGTCCGGCCCAAGAAGGCAGAAGTAGCTGGGGGTTGGGGAGCGGGTCAGGGGAGGTTATCAGGAAAGGCAGGGTAAACAAGGGTAAGGTTGTTATGCAGATAAATTGGAGGCCTTCTCCATTGATAAGTGTTTCTAGAGATTAGAGTCTCCCCCCTCTTCCTGGTACGCTGAGGGATACCCTTACACATGGAGATTTCCCTTAGACATGTAAATGTCTCCTACAAAAGGGTGACTTGTACTCCATTTTCCCAGCTCCTTCGACATGTGCCGTTTCCTAAAAATAAGAGCTCAAGATAATCCCTATGCCCTAGAGGCAGATTTTTGGTGGTGAGTTCTGCCCCTCTTCCACACCCTATTCCACACTAGGATTTGGGGCCCGGACCTCGCTGGAGAGGGGAAAAGCCTTCCCCCACAGGAAAGGCTGCTGTGGGCAGCATCCTCGTCTGGGACGAGGCCATCACCCCTGGACACTGCAGCAGGATCTGCCCCTGCCCTTGGACCCTGCTTCAGAGACCCAACGCCAGTGTGGCCTTCGCCATGGACCTGGTGGGTGCCCATGGGTTCGCGCGTGCGGGCTGGTGAGGGGCACCCAGAACAGCTGTGCCCTCTCTCTGACATACTCGCAAGCAGGATCGAGCTTCTTTTCTCCTTAAAACACCCAAGAACTTACCCAGAATGAACTCAACATTCTCAGTGGAGCAGAGCTGGACAAAGCTGGGGACTAAGAATATTCTGAAAGTCTGAGCAGCTTGCCCAAGGCCACCCCACTGGGAAGAGGAACCCAATTTAGACTCCAACTTTCTGCCTCCCAGATATGGCCTTCTCTGCCCAGCCCAATGTGTGACCCCACGTGACGCATGCCTCCCAACAGAATCTCGCCCTGGACTTCCATAGGGGTCCCCTGGCCTCATTCTCCATCCAAGGGGGACCCCTAGCCTCATTCTTCTGTGAGAGAGGGGAGGCATGGTGTCACTTGGTTTCTTGTCTCAAGAAGTGACTGGAAGATTCATTCGGATGGCCCGTCCCGCTGCACTTCGGTCCTGAAGTACTGCCCACCCTTTGCGCATTTGCAGGGCCCATGGGCACACGTTTGAGTCTGGTTTGGAGTCTGTGTGGCTGTGTGTTTGCTTCCGGTCATTTGTTTGCCCTCGGACTGAGGTACTGCTTTGGACTTAGCCAAACATGAGCTCAAATCTCAGCCCTCACTGCCCTCCTCTGTGACCACAGATGAGGGATTTAAGCTCTTTGAGCCTCAGGTCCCTTGAGAGGAGCCGTACCTTCAATCCTCCTGTGCCCAGCAGCCCTGTGTGGCTCCCAGGACAAGGCCCTTCTGCTGAATGGAACAAGGTGTGTGGAAGCCAGAGCCACAGAGGGTAGGGAGACAGCTGCAGAGCGGGGTCAGGCTGCAAATGGCCTCCTGGAACCATGACCTCGTTGGAGTCTTGCATCCCATTCTTGGAGGCCCACCCCAGTTTGGGATTATGCTTACTTTTGCTGGGGGTTGACCAAGTCCTCCTTTGTGCTGGGGATCCGGTGGGAAGTAAAGCGGACCTAGACGCTTCCTTCATGGCACCTCCAGGCCAGGGGTTCCCGGGATGGGGCTGCCTCATTATGCCAGGATTTGGAGGCGGGGGGTGGGGGGGGGG
>PISX010014389.1:0-53297 GCA_004024625.1 Mellivora capensis
TTTTTTTTTTTTTTTTACTTTCTTACAACTAGTGGCAACTAGCAGTAAAATAAAAGAGCTTGTTTCTTTTCTTCTTAGAAGCAGTAAGGAAGGAGTGAGTTGGAAGTCCTATAACTACTGACTGGCAACAACTAAAAGGGAGAAAGAGAAGTTGTGACTATTAGCAATATGAAAGAAAGAGACCAGATGGGTCTCATGCCTCTTCCAGGAACCAAAAAGAGTATAGAAGACTGGTCTGGGCCTGAAACATGGTCTTGGGAATTAACAGCATGAAAGCTTGTGGAGGTTTCTTGTTAAAATATAAAGCTTATTGTTTTTAGAATATATATCAACTTATATGTAGGATTATCACACAGTCAAGAGTTCATTAATATAACTGGATCTCAAAGCTTTGGCTGGAGGAAAAACTTCATTTAAAAAAACCAAAAACCTAAAAAAAAACCCACCCTAAATTTCTGTCAGTTGTTTTTATATAATTCACGTACAACAAAAATCAAATTCATCAGTGTTGTGTATTAAATGATCTATATACGTCTTATGACACAGGGGAATAGTATATATTGTTTTAAACCAGGGCTGGAAAGCTTATGTTATGTTAATTTTTCTTTGAGTTTGGTAATGAATATGTGTCATCTAGTAAAAAGTTAAATATATTAAACCGTCAACAATAGCATCCAAGTTGGGGTTTGTTTTTTTTAATCTGTATTCCTTCCTTTTTGTTTTTAATATTGGCATTTAAAATATTAAATTCTGACCAATACACATATATCACTTTGAATCTCTTAATTTTTCATAAGGAGCAGAATGGTGAAATGGGAGATATTAGAGACTAAGACGTAAGATTAATGAGAAAAAATCAATTTAGTTTTTTTGGCTAGTCATTGTTTACCTTTAAAATGTAAAAAGAAAGAGGGGGAAAATATGGATTATCTCTGAAATATTTCCCAGCATAATCAAGAACAATACAGTTAATATTTACTGAGTACTTACTCCTTGGCAAGGCACTGTGCTAAGTGCTTGACATTCTCATGGAACCTCACAACAACCCTACAATAAAGGTCTATTAGTATTGTTGATTGTATGTCTGAGGCAGATGAGGCTTAAAATCTACTAGAACCAGGATTCAAATCCATGGAAGTCTGTTCGCTGTTCTTTTATGAGATGGTGGGTCGGATGTGACCACAGGTGCAGACACAGGGAAGGCTCAGGAAAACAAAGATGATTATACACACAAGTCCTCAAGACTGGAGGCAGGCAGACCACACAGGGCCACATGGGGATGGATGCCTTAGGATGGAGAGGAGGCAGAAAGGAAGAGCAAAGGGAAAACTAAGGCTAGAATATTTATGGAGGTTTCCAAGGAGAAGTCAAGGCAGGGCCGTGTGAACGGTTTAGGATCGGCCAGTTTCAATAATTTCCTTGGGCTCTGAGTTATACTGAGGGTCCTTAGATAACTGGTAGCTGGCCTTTGGATGATTAAGGCAGAGGCATACTGCCTCCTGGGGGTACGTGCCAGACTGAGAAGGTCTGGCTCCCGACTGGTTAGTTTGCATACCAAAAGCAAGCTTCTGCTGAGAGGCTGAGCTCTTTGTTACCTGGAAATGAATGGGCTAGCCCAGAGTTGGGTTGCTCTCTCCAGCCTGAAAGGTTTTTAAGATGACAAAAATACCATAATATGAAGAAAATTTAAAAAATATAAACAATGCAAAGTCTAACTCCAAGCCCATATTTTTTAAACATTCTCCAATATGGCCTCTTTTATTCTAAAACAGGTAGTGAGAAATTACCAGAAAATTATATTACAATGTTCAAACTCATATTTCTTCCTATTGTTGAAAAATATGAGTTGATCAGTTGCATTACAAGTACATTAAAAGATATTTTCCTAAAGACTTTATTTATTTGAGACAGAGAGTGAGAGGGAGTGAGCACAAATAGGGAGAAGATTAGAGGGAGAGGTAGAATCAGACTCCCTGCTGAGCAGAGAGACTTTATTCCGGGCTCTATCCCAGGACCCTGAGATCATGACCTGAGCTGAAGGCAGACACTTATCCGACTGAGCCACCCAACTGCACTTAATATTCTTCCAGATAGAAATAGCTTTGAAAATAAAAATGTTACAAAAACGAGAGATAATTGAGGTGTTAATGGGTATACAAAGCATTCAACTATAATTGAAACTGATCCTGAGAAATAAAATGAAAGAGCACATGCTTTGGAATAAGATAGACTTAGATTTGTATTTTGACTTTTCTGTCAACTAGTATATGTTATCAAACAGCTTTTGGCCTTGGTTTCCTCATATGTAAAATGCATGGTGATAATGACAGGTGATCAAGGTCACACAGTTGTCAGTACATGGCTGGCCCATAGTTTAACCTCAGGTTTGACACCAAAGCCACTTTAACTACCTTTGAGAAATGGCCACTCTGAAGGAAACAAAAAATGTCAAAAGATACTTAAACTTATACATAGCAAAAACAAACAAACAAAAAACCCAGACAAAACCACCACAACAAAACCAACCCCCCCAACCCCCACCAAAACTTGTAGATAGTAACTAAAATACTGAACAAATACAAAGAGAGACCATTTACTCTGGGGAGAGATAGGACTCATATTAGAAAAATTTAGTCTCGCATATTTTCATTTTATAAGCTGCCTGTCTGTTATTACCTAATTGTAACTTTTTACTGGAGGAAAACTATTTTGAAATGAAGTATCAGTGAAATGTAGATGGTTTGACTTATATCTTTGTTGTCTGTTTGAATTCTGAAATATTCTTATTGTCATTGCTTCATTAAGTCTCAAAGTTTTTGCTATAATGCCATTTCATTAAAGATAATGAAATGAAAAGGAGAAAAATGTTCTTCTTCTGACAATACCTTTTTGAGCAAAACAGATTACATGAATCAGTATATGCTGAGAGTAAGGAATAATTTTCCCAAGGTATAGGAAATCTTGGGTTCTCTAGCAGTGGTTTGATAATAAAATATGTCTAGGAATATGATTGTCAATGGCATGCATTTACAGACAGAGGGATCTGAAAAAACATTTTAGAAACAGATGTAGCAGAAAACATTTGTCATCAGTTGTAATCAATTGGTTTTTTTTCGACCACTGACAGTTGTTTCAGGCCTACACTGGAAGATGAACAACATGCTTTAAGAAGAAAAAAAAAGTAAAAGACAAAAGTGAGAAACAAAGAAAGTGGCAAATTGAAGAGAGGCTAAAAAATACATAAAGGCAAATCAGTGTTGCTATCTGACTGAAACACAATACTTAAGTACTTATGAATACTTAGAATCTTGA
Organism: Mellivora capensis; assembly: GCA_004024625.1. Classification (NCBI taxonomy): domain Eukaryota; kingdom Metazoa; phylum Chordata; class Mammalia; order Carnivora; family Mustelidae; genus Mellivora; species Mellivora capensis. The sequence continues at coordinate 3,313 of PISX010014389.1, forward strand.
ACAAAATCAATCAGATGTTATTAGGCATGTAAAAAGGGGATTTAAACATAAAGAGATTGAGGACCTGGTTATTAGATGTGCTTCATGGTTACCTAATGAATTACCAACATTTTATTCATTTATTTATTTATTTATTTATTTTATTTGTAGAGAGGGAAGAGGGGTAGATGGAGATAGAGAATCCACAAGTAGACTCGCAGTGAACACAGAGCCTGACTTGGATCCCAGGACCCTGAGATCATAGCCTGAGCTGATATCAAGAGTCTTTAAGTGACTGAGCTACCCAGGTGTCCCTATTCTTCCTTTTTAAAATTCATTTATTCTTTCATTTGTTAATTCATTCATTCAGTTTTTAGTTTCCTTATCCTCCCAGGCAAAATTAGTAGGTTTAGCTGCTGTTTCTCATGACCTCATCATAAATCTTTTGTGTTAGATATCTAGTCAGTCAGTGTGATTCTGTTTGTGGAAGCTTAGCGTATCCCTAGCCATCACAAAATTCTCTCTCAGGACCAAAATCATCTGGAGGACTGGAGGCGGGGTATTATCTATAGGAAATGGGTCAACATTTGCTTTGGAAGGAGAGTGTTTTTGCAAAAGACATTGTCATCATTTTTTTAAAATTTAATTTAAATTCACTCTAGGCGATGGTGGGTCTGTAACCCAAGCAATGTGAGTTCACTCCTTGGTGAGACACGGATAAACCAGGTGGAATTATCACACGAAGTAAACTTTATTCACAAGTAAGGAGATCACAGGGAATGAGTTCCATAGCTATGACTCCCTGAGCAAGAGTTAATAGGTTCCTTTTGTTTAGGGTTAGGATGAATACTTAGGCAGGGGAGCATTAGGATCAAACATAGAGGTGGGCATAAGGACATGCATGCACCTTAAGGAAACATGCCGGGGCTCAGTCATTAAGTGTCTGCCTTCAGTTCTGGTCGTGATCCCAGGGTCCTGGGATAGAGCCCCATGAGCCTCACATGGGACTCCTGCTCCATGGGAAGCCTGCTTCTCCCTCTTCCACTCCCCCTGCTGTATTCCCTCTCTTACTCTCTCTCTCTCTCTGTGTCAAATAAATAAATAAAATCTTAAAAAACAAAAAAGGAAACATGCCTATGCATACATTCTGTTATGTAAATGAGGCTTGTGCTCCTCCTTTGGCAGATTTTAGTATTAGAATGAGGTAAAGTAGCTGTCATTCTAGAGGTCACTCCATAGTTGCTCTGAGCAGGTATGAGTCAGGGTTTAGGCTCAAACTCATCTGGGTGGTCTGGGACCCTGGAAGTCTTGTTAAGGGCGTCGCTGTCACTTGAGGGGTGGTTTTGGTTTTCATTTGCCTGAGTTAAGAGATAAGCTAGAAAGAAGAACTTCAGGAAAAATGAGGGACAAAGGTTGGTAAATATAAGGAAGTGGGCTGTAAAGGTCAGGTCTTGGGGTCTAGCTGGTGACAGTCTCACTAATTCGGATAAAATGTATCTTTAACTTTAGTGCTGGGGTTGTTGAGATAGGCTGCATGACTGAGAGTTAGTTGGCATTTCCAGAGATGCATGTTTGAGAACTAGGTCCCACGTTACTTACTCCTTGAGAGCTAGACGGGTGTGATCCTGTCCTAGGGAGAGTGCCTTGTTCCCCAGGGTGCACAAGTAGAATTATTTCTCCTTCCCAAGTCACCTTTTGTTTGCTTAGTTGCTCTTATTTTCTCCTTCTTTTCAATAAATTCAGTATCATGTTATAGTATTCTGTAACACTTTTCATTGTTGAAGTTTTTGTTTTTGTTTTATTCCTAACAAAGACTCTCACTAATGAGGATGAAAAATCAAGACAGCATCATTTTGGAAATTACAAGCAAAAAGTGTGTCAGAGCTAACAGTTTACTGATGACTAATATGAAAGTTATCTACACTGTTTGATATCTGTAGATTTCCTTTAAGTGATTCATAACGTAATTCAAATAAACAAGCGATAAAAAGATATTGACATAAAGTGTCTCAGATGCTAATTGCTCATAAATATGCTGCTTACTAAAAATTAAATATTAAAACCTAATATTTAGAAGTGGAGATTAAAGACAGAGAAATGTCACTTGAGAAAGCTGGATGGCCAGGCTTTATAAACTGGCAGCATCACTTGAGTTCGTAGGTCTGGTTGAGTCATAGTAATTAGTGCGGTTAGAATCAGTCTCAATGTGATTATCATTATTCAAAAACACGAGAGACACATACAAGCCAGTTGGTCAGTATATTCATTTAGTATACAGCCAGAAAATTACCATTGCTATCTTTCCTTATACTACCTCTTTTCTCATATAAACACACTAGGGAAATAAAATTAGTCATCAAAACACCTCTCGGGCAAGGAGTGCCTGGGTGGCTCAATCAGTTAAGTGTCTGACTCTTGATTTCAGCTCAAGGGCGGGATGGAGGACCGTGAGATTGAGACCCGTGTGGGGCTCCGTGTTCAGTGGGGAGTTGGCCTGAGGACTCTCTCTCTCTCCCTCTCCTGCCCCCTCCCTGGCTCGTGAGCGTGTGCACGCGCCACACATACACACACACACACACTCTCTCTCTCTCAAATAAAAAAAAATAATAATAAATCTTAAAAAAAAATACCTTTTGGCCAAAATGAAAAGGGAAGTGTTATGCCTGGAACTTTGGTAGTCGAGGCTTTGGAAGGCAGGATAGTTGTATTTAAATATGGACTCTGCTACTTACTAGCTGTGAGCTTCTACAAGTTACTTACCCTCTGTGTGCTTCAGTCTCCTCACCTGAAAAAAATGGGAGTAATAGTAGTGTCTACTTTATGACATTGTTTTGAGAATTACATGAGTCAGGGCAGTGGATAAAGTGCTTGAAACAGTACCTGGTACACAATAGGTGCTATATATGTACTCATCATTTGCACTAGTTGTGAGAGGTATTTCAGGCAGAAATGAAGGAATCTCTGTGACCACCATCATCCCCTTAATGGACAGATTACTCATATGTGCTGGGTCTCATAGCTTTCTGTCTTGTAGACAGGCCTGAATAATCACCCACAATTCCTATTGCCTCTCATTTTCTAGGCTTCGAATTTTTCCTCCCTTATTATAATTTTTTTATGTAGAGTAATACAATTGAGTAGATCATTTTATATTATAATCTACACTTATCTTACAGCTCTCTTTTTGCATCTAGAATACCTTCTTTTAATTAAGGGGACTATAATACCCTGTCCCACTGCTTTGATTAGCAAGATATCCCTTCTACCTGTGATATCTTCAGGTAATTATTTCAATATAGCTGATGTGAATTTTGCAAGTCTAAGTCTCAGGGAATTGATAATAGTGATGGAGATAATGTTGATGATATGGTGACAATATAATATTAGCACTACCCTTTATTGAATCTTTACTATGTGTCTGGATTTACATTAAGTGCTTCCTGTGTTATCTCATGTAATCTTCACAATAAACTGATGAACTAAGTACTATTTATCTCCAGTTCAGAAATGAGGATACTGAGGACAGAGAGGCTAAGAAGCTTGTGAAAATTACGTGGCTAGTAAATAGCAAAGCCTAAATTCTATCCCATGTTAGAACTCCAAGGTCAGTATTCTCAATGATCATGCTTGATAGGCTCCTGAAAATGTCCTGCCCTTTCAGCTGAATTTGAACTACTGGCCGAGTAAACAAGAAAACACATTCTAAATTTTCCTGAGGAGCTACTGAAGAGATAATCAAAGTCACGGGACACTTAAATGACCCTTCACAAATACACAGATATGAGGTCTCATGCTAATCACAGATCTAACACTATGTTGAAATTAATATCTTCATAACAACATAACCATGTTGAAATTAGTACTTCATAACATAGTATCTTCATATCATATACTATAATATATATAATGATAATAAATATTCTTGCATTAGCATTAAAATGTACCCATTTGTACCCAAATGTACCCAAAATGTAAAATCATCTGAATTGCTTCCTGAAATATATATATATATATATATTTTTTTTTCAACTGTTACATAGTGGGATACTCTGTATATGTAATCCTTCTCTCTATATATACATATACAGAGTATCCCACTATGTAACAAACATATATATATATATATATATATATATATAGATAGAGAGAGAGAGAGAGAGAAGGTTTACATATACAGAGTATCCCACTATATAACAGTTGAATGTGGTTTAAACCATAATTAGCATTCATTTTTGACAATTCAGACTTGGAAATCTAAATTCATTTGGGAAGTCTGTCACTCAGGACAATTCCATGTCCCTATTTTTCTGCTTCATCTCTTCTAGAACCTCCTTTATTTCAATCTTGGAGACAACCTTTCCACCCAATAGTTCAAAAATAAAAGTCCTGGATTCTCTGTGAAGATATTTGTACCTGTTTGTTATAAAGTAGAAAAGTGAAAGAGATACAGGAAAGGGGCACATATGCAACTTGTATAAATTTCTCTGCCTGTTGATTTTGATATTTAATAAACTTCAAGGGATTACATTGCTAATACTTCCCAATTAGGTCAATGGGCTTTCACCATTGTTCTCTTGTCTCATCAAAAATCATTCGTTTAAGGAGTTGTGCAAGGTATCTTACAAACAGAATTAGACAAGAGCTTTAGTACTTTCTATAAACTGGATTCAGTATATTTGTAAATTATGCTGACAGGCACTCCTATAACACAATGAGGTCAAAACAATCTCGCTCAAAATGGCCTTTTCATGCTGTACTCAAGCCAAAAAAAGGAAAGGGATCATAAAAGCACCATACTATGTGTACAGAAAAAAGTTGTTAAATTCAATCTAAGGCAATGGATGCTTTTCAGCTAATCTTAAAGGGACTAAATGAAATAAATTCTTAATTGTATAGCAACAGGATGCTAATTAAAGATGTATTTATAAAGAACCTACTGTATGACAAAATACTATGTTACAAGCTATAAAGTATAAGAGAATTATTAAGATACAGTTAATGATTTTAGTGGGTTTGCAACTCAAAAAAGGGATCAGGATATGCATACAATTAAATGGAACAAAACCAAATGTAAATGACATGTGTTTGAGACAAAGTTTAGCCTGAAAGAATATAACTAGATTGACTAGATCTACCAAAATTTAGTTCACTCATTCAGCTGTTATGGATTGAGTACCTACTAGGTTCTCTTTTCACTAAGGGACACTGATATCTGCAAACTAAATTCTTAACTACTTTTCAGGATACAGGGCAGAGAATGGAAATAGTGTTTGCTTTGAAGTTAGAAAAACCTGAATCAAAACCCTATCAACTACTCATTGGGTGACTTGGGCAAGTAATTTATAATCTCTTAGCTTCATCGCAGAAATAAGAGGATTATCTTTGATTCTCTCTTCCAACTTCATCCTATGTATAGTTCATCAACAAATTAGTCTTTAAGTATTTCTTGGATACATTCCATTGTCTCCATCCCCACATCCCTAATCCTAAGGTTGGGTGGGTCTCCTGATTGCTTATGGATTCTGCAAATCAAATTGGCTTTCTATCTCCATATCATTCTTTTTAATCTATCATGCATGTTGTAACCAGGACAATCTTCCCAAGACATACCTCACCACAACACTCCTTGGCTCAAAATTCTTTATTTACTTCTCATTGTGCAGAAGATGCAACTCTACATGTGTTAATAAGACTTTTTTGACTTTTAATGGCATTTAAGACTTTTAATGAGTTGAACTCTGCTTACATTTTTAACCGCACACAACAATCTTCCTCCATGTAAACCCTACACGTCTTTAACCACCAGCCCGTTTTGTGCTTTGTGTCTTTGCAAATGCTACTTTTTAATGACAAAGCCTGAAACATTGCCCCCATCCACACTCCACCAACCCCATCTGGAAAACTAAAAAATTTTAGTCTTCCTTTAAGACTTTGCTCAAACACCATCTCCTCTGTGCACAATTCCTCGAGAATCTCGGTACAGGTAATTTTTCCATCATCAGTATGTGCACAACACGTTTTATATACCTATATTATAATGCACAATGCATTCAAATGTCATATCTGTATATATACCAATTGCCTCGACAAGACTGAACACCGAAGAGCAAAGACAAGTCTTTTCACCTTTGAATCCTCAGCCCTAATGTAACATCTGCCATGGAGAGACTATGGAATTAATATTTATTGTAATAATTAAGTCAAGTTTGGGAATCAGTGGAAGGAACCAAGAAATGCTTTGTGAAGGAGGTGGTATGTAAAGTTGGCCTTGAAAAACTTCTGAAATAGTTTCTTAATTTTAAAAATGTAATTTTGGGTTGTTCTGTGTTTTAACATGCATAATGTATGTATCTTCATGATTCTCTCTTTAATATGTGTGTTTTGCCAGTAAATCTTTGTTTCTTCTATTCAAGGCCCAAGGTGAAGTGGCTGTGAGTTTGATGAAGACTGTGTATGTTAATTATCTGATTTAAAGAAGCATCTTCCTCATGTCTTTTGGAAGAAGATATCACTCTGATTCTCCAGCACAATGTGGTATCAAAAGTACTTGAATTTTTAGTTGGGTCATAGATACCTTCTAGCAAATAAAAATGTTGATATTCAGTATGTATATTTAATTTCTCCTGAACATCTTTAAAAATATATAAGTATGCTTTTGATCCATAATGGAAAATACATGACAACCCTATGCACCTCACTGCTATTCAATTAATTCCCTCTGGGCAGATGACCCATCTCTGATTGTAAAAGTAATAACTGGGGGATCATTTCATCCCAAATCATGTGTAATTCAAGTTATCAGTGATGGGTAAGGTCTTAGGTATTCTGGCAGATTTCTTATGTTTCCACATAAGTAGATCTGTTTAAGTAGTCCTACCGAAGGAAAAACCAAACCAAAACAAAACATCGATCCCAATAAAGAAGTTATGAATTACTGAAATCCAGAACACAGTGAGAAAGAAAAATAAACCTATAATGTGGCATTCTGCTTTAGGTACAACTATTCCTTTCATTCTAAACCTTCATATTTACCAACACAAATCTTAATTTTGGTAGCACGTCATGGTTAGAAGCCACGGAAATCTTTGGAGACCTAAAAAACGTTTTTCAAGAGAGCTCTGTGAAGAAACCTTGGCTGTTTGTCGATCTTCAACTCGGGAAATCTCTGCATAGTAAGAAAGGTATTGGCTAAACTTGAGGATCTCCTGAAGTGTCTAGAAGAAACATTTTTAAGTGGAATAGAGTGGTAGCATCTGGCGTATACCTACAGAAATATAATGGATATCCACAAATATATGTGGATTGTAATCCACATAGTTATATGGGAATCAGGAATTCCAATTTGGAACGGAGGGCTGGCTTACTTTTATCCCTTCTTCCTGTCAAAAGCTGAAGGGGTAGCTCCCAACCTTTGGGTGTGTACACTTTGAGAGTCTTCCGCTGGGTTCTCAGCCTCTAGTTGCGCGTTGACTTGCTCCAGGCCAAGCCAGGCATTCTCAAGGAAAGCAACCTCATTTTGGCCGCCAGCCCTCAGACCCACGCACCCTCTCATAACTCTGCCTTTCTCGGATTCTGAGCTCGTGGGCGCAGAGCAGGAGGTGCCCGAGGACAAGTTCACAGGGGACGCCGGGGACGACCCTTTTTCCAACAGCATTTGTAGCTGCCAAGAGTAGCCAACAAGCACCAGATTTACGAGCACTTTGAAAGAAGCACCTTCACCATTGGCTTTTTGAGAGGCGCTGTCGCTAGGGAGCGGCGGGCAGGGAGAGCACAGCCCGGGGAGAAGCCCAGGCTGTTTGTTCCCGTAACCCGGGAGAGTGGACGCACACAGTCCGGCGCGCGGACACACACGCACGCACACGCACGTTCGCGGCGAGTTCGAGCCCCGCGGCCCCCTGACCGCCCGAGGGCGCCCCCCGCGCCGCGCCCGGCGGAGCAGCACCCGCCTCCTGGTTCCTGCTGCTGCCGCCCAGAGGAGAGAGGAACCTGCAACCTCTGCCGAGAATTTCCCCCGGCGCGGCGCGCTGCGGAGGGCGGAGGTGGCGCGAGGAGGGGAGCGCGATGAATGAGTTCTCCCCTCGCCTCGGAGTTGACTGAGTTGGCGGCGCCGCGCCCGGGCTTCCGGCTCTCGGCGCCCCACGCGCTCGCGGCTCCCGGGGCTGCAGCCCACGCCCGCGGCCCGGGCTCTGCTCGCCGCGCCGGGGGAGCCGAGGCTCCGGAGCTCCTGTCCCGGCTCCAGTCCGGGGGGAAGAAGGAGGGCTGTCCCCTGGCCGAGGTGCACGGCCGCGCGATTTTCCCGCACTCTCCCCGGCCCCATCTGTCTCTCCATGGCGTCTCATCAGCAATCCCGGATCCAGGCTTACCTGGAGAAGAACAAGATAGGTCCCCTTTTTGAGGTAAGGCGCTGTGGATGAGGGCGGTCCCGTTTGTGTTTGGGGGAAGGGGTTCAGAACACCCAGAGGAAGGAGGGGTAGTGAAAAAATGCGCGGGAGGAGGCGGCCCTGTGGCATTCGCTTTGGCCAGGCCAGGTGTCCTGGAACGCGGCCGAGCGGGCACCTCGCTGGTTACCTGGGCGCGGACAGGTGAGCTGGAGAGGGCCACGCCTTAGTCTGGCAGGGGAAGTTTGAGCGGTCTGAGAGTGTCCTGCACCTCGCAGCCTCATGTACAGACCCGGGACAGGCTGAGACGGATAGATGCACACACTTGGACTGTCTTCCACATGCACACTTTCTTCCTGGAATTTACACTGTATTGCGTGTTGGATTTTTTTTTTTTTTTTTTTTTTTAATTCATGTGGTCAGTAGTAGAACCCAGAAAGCTGGAAGAGTTGCTTAGCAATGGGAAGGAATATGGTTAACCGGGAGAAAACTGAACTGGTAAAGAGTAGGCGTCGGTAAGTGTTGGCGCGTTGAATGAAATTGTCAAACTGAGACGCTGACATTGATGTCAGGATGAAAGGAGTCTTTGCATTGCAGACCCTACATGTGTTAGGGAGAGAAAGGGGCGGAGAAAGATTCAGGAAAAGCATACACGAATTTATGAGAGGAGACGTGTAGCTCTGAGCTGCTTCCTCTCGCCATCAAAGAATTGATGACAGAAATACAGTAGGAGAAAGGAAGAGCTGGACGACATGAGAAAAAGGACGGGAGACTGAACCCGGCGCTGGCAGAGCGTCCCGCGGGTAGCCAGGGCGCTGGGCAGATGCCAGTGCCCGCGGGGAGGAACGCCCACTCTCCTTTCCCATTCCAGTTCAGCCGTCCAGCTGGGCACTGATAGGAGACGATCGGACGTGGGAGGGTCAAGATCCCCTCTACCCCGCAAAAAAAAGCAGTTGTGCTCATTATTGGGGGTTTACGTGTCTGCGGCGTCGGAATAAGGCTGGAACGCTCAGGGGGCAGAGATCGAGAACTGAGCTGTTTCCCTAGTACTGAAGAGAAGAGAATAACTGCAGAGGAAAAAAAAGGCGAAATAATGCCGTAGTAGAAAAGGGAGAGGCAAGAGGGATGTGATCAGATATGGGAAGGATGCGTTTCAGATAACTAAGATTAAGTTTTTCTGCCCAACTTTAAGTTAATGTTGTACTATCTAGAGAGATACAGCCATTGTTTCAACTGAAACTCATTGTTGTATAGAGTCATAAAGTCCTATAATGCATGCCTTGATTCTTCTTTCAGCCCAAAGTGTTACCAGAGGAAGTCTATATATAAAAGCAATGTAGAATTGCTGGTGCGACTAGATTGTTTTTCTTTAGTCTAATGATTAGAGACTATACATAATTCTATCAAAAGCTGAAGCATAATAACACTTTGTGACACAGTGTATTCATTGTGTCAAAAGAAACATTAAGAGAAACAATCCCCTAGAATATGAAATACAATTTACCAGGGAGAACAAGTCAATTCTTTTAATAGATTTATTAACTTATTTTAAAATTCCTGAGACTCTCTCCAAGTGATAATAATAAAGTTGGGCATATATGTAAACTTTCTACATAATTAGGAAATAAATCCAACTTGATTTTTATCAAGTGCTCATTTTAAAAAAAGCTAGCTCACTTGATAATTCTGCATTGATGAATTTTAAATGATGGCAGAATTGTCTTATAAAATCATATGACCTCCTCACCAAAAATCAAACAATGACAAAATTATGTGCTGTGTATTTTATTGATTTTTGCAGGGGAGACATATTACTTACATCCCCATGAGCTTGGATTACAGTGATGAGTAGTTAATTTTTGAGGATTGAGATGCAGTTTAAATAATTGAAGGGAGAAAATAGGTACTTCTGCTAAAAGCAGGTCCGTATGCAACAATTTTGATCATAAGAGAGCTAGGTTTTGAATAGAATTCTACACACTTCACATAATTAGGAAATATCATTAGCTTGTAGCCCCTCTCTCCTCATGCTAGAAAACCAAGATAATGTAAAATGGATATTGTTGTTCTGGCATTCTCCTCAAAGCTCCCAGGACTTTAGTCAATGGTTCTCATAAGAACTACTTTAGGAGATCAATCAAGGAGCATCCCAGAAACATGGATTTAGTAAGAAGTGGCACAAATGATCGTTACATATTTAATTCCTGGACTACATTTTAAGAAACAATATATAAGTTAAAATCTCTTACCTATCACATATTAAAATAGGTGACTCCCAAGTTTTATTATCTGTTCTATGTTGTGATTTTGTGTGTGTGTGTGTGTGTGTGTGTTGGTGGAGTTGGTGACATCAGCTTACTTTAGTTTTGAAAATATACAAGACCTGGTAATATGTTCCCTTTACAGATTTTGTAAGGTAGGAAGGTTTTGTGAAAACTTACTGGAGTAAGGCGCTTTAAAGAGATCACATGAATATTGTTTAAAACAAAAAGTAAAGGTAACATATACTGGTTGAGAATACCTGTATCCTGCTGCTTTTACCTATACAGCTTAATGACCTAATTTAGTTACTTGGTTTATTTCTTAGCTTATTTCCTTTTTTATAACATTTTATCATGTGAGAAGCTTATAAAACTGTACAGAGTGCTCTATTTCAAAAACTACTCTAGATGAAAATTTATCTTGTTTCCAGGTGATTTAAGAGTATACATTTATATTGCCTTTAAGCAATTTAACATGCTTTGAGGAATTAAAAACCATGCCTAGAAATCATTGTATTAGAGTTTTGGGTAATGATATTTTAATTAAATAATATAAAGATGTAAGGTGGATAAAGTAATAATGACTTATACTCTGTAACCGCTTTGAAATTTTTGTAAAATGGAATACTTTTAGTATTCTCATTGGCTTATTTAGGATGGGTGAGTAGTGAAGAGCCGAGGCATCAATCTATAAGGAATGCTTGGCATCACTTTAGTAAATTAGAACTGTAATCCTATTTAGTATAGATTTCCACATGTAATGACTTACTTAATTAGCAAGATGTGAAATGGCTTGGCTTCCACCAAAGTACTGTATTTTACAGCACATATAGGCAAGATTTATGGTGCAAACACAAGACTTATCTCAGCCAACCACTTAATAGTTGAAGAACCTGATAGTCAAAATTCTTAAACTGAATAATTAACTGGCATATATCTGTTTATGGGGATCAAGTGATCCATTTCGTCTATATTGTAAGCAGTTAAACTTCATTCCCAAGAAATTATATGATGTAGAACACTACAATAAGTTCCTTATTTTCAACATAGAGAAGTATATACTTTTCAGTTTCTCCCATTTCCAGGAAAGAAACAGAATAATTATTTGAATAATATTTGTTAGAAGGGTGCTTAGGGCAGTCATATATCCTGGTTTAGAAATGATTACATCTACAAGAGAGTGAAAAACTATTAAAAAGCAGGATAATGGGGTCCCCATTAAATCTCAGAGAATATTAGATCTCTGTGTATTGGAGATGTAACAAACCAAATTCACTACATTTCTCCAAATGTAGTCTGACCCACTCCAAGTAGAATGGAACCACTTTATCACTTTTCTTTACTTCACAGTACCTCTACTCACATGGGCTAAATTCATGTTAACCAGTTTGACATATATGTTACAAGGTGAACTCATGTCAAACAGGTGGTCAACCATCAGCCTGCTTCATTCATATACCTACTACTGTGCAGCTTGTTTTTCTCTGGTACCCTGCTCCACACTTTCCAGCCACATCTGCAACCTTGAATTCCAGTTGGCCTGAAGATTACCAAGCAGTGGCCTGGCAGGATCAGGAGATTTGTTACATATGAGGTAGGGGGCTATTGAGAGAATAAGTAAATATATTGAAAATAATGCAAGCCAGCTCTCTAGCTATGAGAAATGGGAGTCATAAATATAAAAAGGAAAACATGTAGAATGAACTCTGTGGTGTTCGATTGAAATTGGAGGTATTGGTGTATCTCATGACTTCAAGAATAGAAATAGATATAAATGTAATAGAAATAAGTATAGATTTACATGTATTAACATATACATAAGTAGATATATGGTTTCTGGGAATAGCAACACTTCAATAGCAATGAGCACACCTAGTGACCAGATTTTACATACCATTCTCCATCAGGTAGAGCCAGGTATCCTTGGAGAAATGGTTGATTCTAGACTTGGGTCTGGGAAGGTACAAGATGAACCTGTACCATATTATGTCAAGAACTAAGGAGGTGGCCCAAGAATTATAGGAATATGTCAAAAGCTTGAAGTGGGTCCGTTAACTAAATCTGGGACAATTTGAGACTCAAAGTATGAGATAACAGATTGTCTTACTTATAAAACAGGACTATTTTATTACATTACAATATAGTGGGACACATGAATACATTCAACTGATGGGGAGAGGAGAAAGCTTTACCTTATAGTAGAATACCAATTAATAAGAGTAGAATGGGAGATGGAATTAGAAAATCACTATTTGGCAAGTATTTAGCAATAATTCCAGCAAGAAACATTAATTGTTGCCAAAAATAATAGGTGAAAGTTGGAGGAAGAATGAGATGTTTATCTAATCTCTAGTATCTTTCCACAAAGTAGTTGTTTATAATTACAAAGGGAAAAGAAAGCTGGTTGACAATACTTAACTCAAATGAAGGGAAAAACCAATAATGTGTGCCTCCAATAGGATGCAATTAAAACAACATGATTTTGCTTCTTCAATATTTCTGCCAATCATGCATGACTTGAACTGAATAATGAGAAAATATTTGATAAACCTGATCGGGAAATTCTGCTTTTCTCGTGTCTTCAAAGATGTTAAGGTCTTGCAGGTTAAGGGAAGTTTCAGACTGATGGGACAACAAGTGCAAAATATAGTCCTAGAACTGGTACTTTCACTAAAAAGGACATTCTTGGGAAAGTTTTGCGAAGGATGAATACAGCCTTTAGGTGAATGAAGGATATGTGCAGTTATTTGTGCTGTTCATATACTTTTTCTGTAAGTTTAACATTATTTCAAAGCAAAAAAATATTAAAAATAAAAATAAAAAAGAGCATCTAGGAAATAAGTACTTACATATAGTTCACCCATTGGGTTTTCCTTAGACATCAAACAATGTGAATTTTGTTAAGAATTATATCAGTGGTTTATACATGAAAACCAATAAAGTAACAACCTATAATTTTGAGTAAAGAAAATTTACAATTCTGGTCAACTAAGCCTATGGATTTTCCTCTTTTTCCTCCAAAATTTTATTGAAATATTCACAAAAATCTTAAAAAATAAATGCACAAGAATACTGGAACACAAGGAAGGGTACTGAGGCAGAGAGACAGTTTCTCCTTCTTTATAACAGAATCTCTTTATTATGAATAGTGATATCTCCTTTACATCTATATATGGTGAAGTGGCATGGAGTCAATGATAAGTAGTGGAAATGTTTGGAATTCCCTGGAAGGTGCCTTAAAATAGTTAGACTTAGTTAGGACGTGCTCTTCATATGCCCTTCCACCTTCTTGTTGTCTAGAATGCCCCTTGTAATTCCTCCTTTGTACCTTTCCTTACTCCCTCCACCTCCCCAGGGAAAAACTAGTCTCCTTTCTGTCACTATAGAATAGTTTTCTTTCTCTAGAGTTTTGTATAAATGAAACCATACACTATGTACTTTTTTGGGGGACATACCTTCTTTCACTCAACATAATCGTTCTACAATTCATCCATGTTGTGTCATTTATCAATAGTTTATTTCTTTTAATTGCTGAGTAGTATTCTGTATGGATGTATTTGTTTGTTTTTCTTGGATAAATGCCTGGATTGGCTGGACCACATGGTAGGTGTAGGTTTAGTTCTTAGGACATTAGCCACCAATTTTGAAAAGTGTATGAACAACTTTACATTCCTGTGAACATTGTATGAGAGTTCCAGTTGTTCCCCATTCTCACCAAAACTTGGTAGCATCTGTCTTTGTAATAGTAGTCATTCTAATAGATTTGTGTGATCTCTCATTGTGGTTTTATTTTACATTTACATTGTGGCCTCACCATTAACCCTACCATGTGAGACCAGGGTCAGTGGGGACCATCTGGAAAGCCTGGCTTCTCTCACCCCTGGCAATAATGAGATATACCTCTCCTTCCCCACTGGGGCCATGTCAAAGGAGGCCTAGAAAAGGGGCCATTGCTGAATGGTAATGAGGCCACTTCTCCGATGAAATCCATGCCAAGATACATTATAATTAAACTTCTGAAGAAAAAAAAAAGACAAGATTTATCTTGAAAGCAGCAAGAGAAATGAAATACCATACCTATACAGGAAAAACAATTTGACAGCAGATTCTCATCAAACCTGTAGATATCAGGAGGCAGTAGCACATTTTTTAGGTGCTAAAATAGGAAACTAGAGTTCTGTACTCAGAGAAAATATCCTTTAGAAATGAAGGGGATATCATAATTTAGCTATTGTGGACATTGGTGTACTGTAAGAGATACTGAACTCTAAGAAGTTCTGGAAATTTGGAGTTCTGGGAAGTGGGGAGGGGAGTGGGAATGGGGTAATTGGGTGATGGGCATTAAGGAGGGCACTTGATGTAATGAACACTGGGTGTTATATGCAACTGATGAATCACTAAATTCTACCTCTGGGGGAAAAAAAAAGAAGGAAAATCAAGAGTATTTGTCACCAGCAGGTCTACCCTAAAAGTATGGCTAAAGGAGATCTCTTAAACAGAGAGAAAATTATAAAAGAAAAAGTTTAGAACATTAGGAAGGAAGAAAGAACATGGAAAGAGCAAAAATATGACTAAATATAACACATTTTTCTCAAATTTTCTAAATTATGTTTGATGGTTGAAACAAAAATTATAACAGTGTCAGATGTGGTTCTTTAGAGGAGTATTTAAGACAGTTGTATTATAAGCAAGAAAGAGGAAAGAGGAACAAAGGAGGTAAGATTTTTATAGTTCACTTATATTGGTAAAACAGTACCTATGGATAAGTAGTATATATATAATGTCATAACTAGAGCAATCACTAGAAAAGCTATACAAAAAGATGCTCTCAAAAACTCTAGTAATTTGGGGTGCCTGGGTGGCTCAGAGGGTTAAGCCTCTGCCTTTGGCTCAGGTCATGATCTCAGGCTCTCTGCTCAGCGGGGAGCCTGCTTTCTCCTCTCTCTCTGCCTGCTTCTCTGCCTACTTGTGAGCTCTCTCTCTGTGTATCAAATAAATAAATAAAATCTTTTAAAAAACCTCTGGTAATTAGTAGATTTTTTAAAAAAAGATTTTATTTATTTATTTGAGACAGAGAGAGCATGAGCAGAGGGAGAGGGAAAAGCAGACTCCCTGCTGAGCAGATAGTCCCACATGGGACTCCATCCCAGGATTCTGATATCATGACCTGAGCCAAAGACAGATGCTTAACCAACTGAGCCACAGGTGTCCTCAAAACTCTAGTAATTTAAAATGGAGTTCTGAAATGTGTCCAAATAACTCACAGGAATAAGAAAAAGAAAAACAAAACAAAGAACAGAAAACAAAAAAATAACATGGCAGACTTTAGCCCTAATATGTCAAAATGAAATTAAATGCAAATGGTCTAAGTATACCAATTAAAAGACAGAGATTGTCAGAGTGGATTAAAAACATGATTCAACCATATGCTGTATTTAAGAAACTTACTTAAAATACAAAGATATAAACAGGCTAAAAGTAAAAGTGTAGAAATATATGCAAACATCAAAAGAAAGGAGTGGCTATTTTAATACCAGATAAGTAGACTTCAGAGGACAGAAAAATACCAGAGATAAGAGCTATCATTATATAGTAATATAAGAGTCAACCCACCAAGAAAAATAGCAGTCCTCAGTGTTAGTAAACATTTGTAGGCCATTCTATGTAGACTTAGTCAACTAAGTCCTAGTCAACATTTGTAGACCATTCTATGCAACAACTACAGAATACATGTTTTTTTCCTAAGTGGCATGGAATGTGTACAAAGACAGACCATTCCTTGAACCACAAAGCAAATCTCAGTTGAAATCATATAACGTATCTTTCCATCACAATGGACTAGAACTATAAGTCAGTAACAGAAAACAGGGAAATTTCTAAAACACTGTGAAAATATACATCATACTTCTAAATAATATGGTCAAAGAAGAAATCTCGGGGGCATCTCTATGGCTCAGTTTCCTAAGCATCTGCCTTCAGCTCAGGTTGTGATCCCAAGGTCCTGAAATCTAGTCCCCCTTCAGGCTCCTTGCTCGAGAGGGAGCCTGCTTCTCCCTCTCCCTATGCTACTCCTCCTGCTTGTACTCTCTCTCACTCTCTCTCTCTGACAAACAAACAAATAAATAAATAAATCTTAACAGAAGAAATCTCAGGAAAGTATAAATCCATCAAACAACAAAAAGGAAGATACAACATATCAAAATTTGTGGGACACAGCTCAAGCAGTGCTGAGAAGGAATTTTTTTTTTTTTAATTTCTTTTCAGCGTAACAGAGTTCATAGTTTTACAACACACCCAGTGCTCCATGCAATGCGTGCCCTCCACAATACCCACCACCTGGCTCCCCCACCCTCCCACCCCCCGCCCCTTCAAAACCCTCAGGTTGTTTTTCAGAGTCTATAGTCTCTCATGGTTCATCTCCCCCCCAGTTTCCCTCAACTCCCTTCTCCTCTCCATCTCCCCATGTCGAGAAGGAATTTTATAAGTTAGCATGCCTACATTTAAAAAGTGGACTGATGTGATTGGTTAGAACCAGGAGCCTGCTTTTTATGTCATTCCTCTGTGTCCTTCCTGTTGTAGAAGCCAATCTATCCAGCTAGACAGAGAGCTCTTCTACAGTGAAGGAGGTATGAATATCATAATCTGCTGACAAGAGGTGTTTGTCGTATAATATCTCATGTTTGGTATTGAAAGTAGATCTTTAGGATCGCCTGGGTGGCTCAGTGGGTTAAAGCCTCTGCCTTCAGCTCAGGTCATGATCCCAGAGCCCTGCATTGTGCTCTTTGCTCAGCAGGGAGCCTGCTTCCCCTACACCACCCCCCACCGCCTGCCTCTCTGCCTACTTGTAATCTCTGTCTGTCAAATAAATAAATAAAATCTTAAAAAAAAAAAGAAAGTAGATCTTTAGTTCTTGAAGGTGGGAAATGAGTGTCTTGCCTCATTCTTTATTGTGCATCTACTATAGTATCTAGTGGAACATAGACTATAACGCAAGGCTTAATTGATATCTGTTGAAATAAACAAAACATTGACTTGTGTATTCTTTTTCCTTCTATGGAGAAAGCATATTGAAGATATAACCAGCTAGCAAAGAGCATCTTCATATTTATTCCTTTAAGATCTAGAGAAAATATTCTCCATCACATTAATTACCCTTTATATATGGTGAATAACTTTTAATTATGTACTTAACTACCTAATTCACTTTCAGTCATATTTTTCCCTTTTTAATATCTGCTTTCAAGGGAGGACCTGATAAATTAATTCACACCACTGTGCAAGGCTTAATGCATACCCCTCAAGTGCATTTGCATGGGGAAGTCAAATGACACAGTTATATGGGATGAAGAAGGTGATCTTTGGAAATATCTCAAACTTAGCATTTACTCTCTGCTTGGCCCTGAGCCTCTTGCTGATCTCTATGAACATCAGTGTCCTCCTCTGCAAAATAATACCTAAGACGGTCTTTATGAGGAATATATGAGATGAAACCAGGTCTAAAGAACCCAGTCCAGTGGCTGGCACTTAATGTACACCTGGTAAATTTTGGCTGCTATCACGTTAGATGCTGCTACTTCTCTTTTCTATTAATATTGATAACTCAATGACAGGCCGTGTGGAGAGATGCTTTTGAAGGATGACTTTCTAGTGCCCTGAAATTAGAACTAATTCAAAGTATGCATCTGCGTTTTTATACTGTAGCTCTGGTATCTCTGAAAAAGCATCGTGGCACAGGTAGGAAGGAGAGTAGCACTTGGCCAAACAAAGTGTGTATGTTTATGTGTGTGTGTTCTTTGCTCAGCAGTGGGGGCAAGTCTTGCTTATTGGCTGTATCACAAAAATATACTTTCACTAAATTTGGAGACATTTTATGTAGTTAGAAAACAATCCTGAATATGTGTTCTTATCTCAGACAGGAAAGCTGGGTCACCCTCAATTAAAATAACACACACAGACCCCGCCTCCCCTGTCACTCTCTGTAGCATGATTTTCTCTCTTCCTTTCTTTCTTTCTTTCTTTCTTTCTTTCTTTCTTTCTTTCTTTCTTTCTTTTTAATATCCCTTATTGTCATTTGATATTATTTTATTGGATTATTCCTTTTATTTCAGTTTATATTCTGTGTATCCCACTAGAATATAAGCTTCTTACAGGAAGATATTTTGTCAATCTTTTTAATTGCTTATATCTTCACGCCTAGAAAATGTCTGGTACATAATAGGTGTTCTACCAAATCATTGTCAAATACATTTATGAGTAAAAAAATCAGGATCAACCTATTAAATTTGAAAAGTATGGTTTGGGTATGAATAATCATTTGCCACTAGCAGTCTTGGACGATCTCAGCAGCTTATGGGAGATTTCACTTTCTTGAAAATTCATTATGACTTTGTTATCTTTTCAACAGCTATTAAATTCTTTGGTGCATGATGTTTGGAACTTCATTTACATTCATTTGGTCCATTTATTAGGTGCTGTATTATGTACTGAGAAATATAAATTCAAATAAAACATATCCTGTCTTCAAAAACTTCTGTGTATTTAGAAAAGACTGGTAATACTTGGGGGCACTCTCAACTATCATATCCTGGTAATTTTACAAAAGCCCCCCCTTGGTTTTCTGTTTATGTGCTTGGTCCATTTTTATACTCATCAATACATTCCATCATTATACTCATAGAAATAAGAAATTCATATTTGAAATTCAGGAAATTTGCCATAGAATCAAGTATGTAAATTAAATAAGGTGAAAGGTAGAAATGTTAAATAGAGTAGTTTCTGTTGTCTTTGTTCTTAGAAGTTCTTAACAACACTGAGACATATAAACATGAATTATTAAAAATATCTAAAGGATCTGATTGTTGGGTAATGTTCTACATGAAACACACTGATAGTTTAAGGTTGTAAGTTGTTCCTTTAATATAAAAAAGAGAACTTTTTTTTTTTTTGAAGTATAGCCTGGAGCATAAAGGAGTGTTTAACTCTGGCTGTTTCCTCACTTTCTGAACATGATCTAAATTCAAAGTGACTAGCTATATTGAATTGAGAATACGTTTGATTTGTCTGTACATTGAAATAATATCTATTTGTATGAAGTGAACTTTATTGCATAAGATTAATTGTAGCTGTGTGCTTTTGAGATGTTGTTTTTATTTTTATGCTATTTTACTCCTATGAACTCTCTCCAGAGGATCTGGTATGTTTTGGATATTTCATTTTTTCCTGTTGTATTTTTTGTTTACAATGTATAATAATCATCTTAGTATTATATAAAATGGTATTAAGACCAGCTATAGTTTATTAAGTGCAGAATATTATTCTATTCTGACTGAAAATAATTATTGAAACATTTCTCATTATCTTTCCTCTTAGTGGTATAGCAATGATATGAAAAACAACACTCTTAAAATATAGAGATGACAGCCTACTTTGTGGAAGCTTAAAGTCCTAGTGCTCACAGAATTGTTTTAAATCTAACCCTTTCCTAACTTTCAGTTAGGACATTGAGGTCTGTGCACAATGGGCACCATTCACTGCTACAGTCTGTGGATTGATAGGGAATCTAAGAGATCAGTAGTCACCAGGTTTATTAATAGTTCAATTCTGAGAAATAATATCTAGTGAATAATTAATGAAGGTCATATACATTAAGTTCTCAAGTTTTTAGCAAGCATATTTTTGGATAAAGTTGGTTGAACAGTGACTTGGTCACCCATTCAGCATTAGGACGACCCACTGAAGAATACTTTTCCCTGAGTTATGCAGTGGAGAGATTTAAGAAGCCTTCATTGAGAGTCCTAAGAACCAAGCCATGAAAATACAATTTTGTCATCTTCTAAAAGATGTTGTGGAGGGGCATGTTCATTGCATTAGGCAGCATCCTCTTATGAGACCTATTCAGTTTCATAATGTCAAAGATAAGTGTTCGTACCTCACACCTGTCAGAATGACTAAAATAAAAAACACAAGAAATAACAAGTATTGGCCAGGATGCTGAGAAAAAGGAACCCTCATGCACTGTTGGTGGGAATGCAAGCTGGTGCAGCCACTGTGGAAAACAGTATGGAGGTTCCTTGAAAAATTAAAAATAGAAATACCATATGATCCAGTAGTTCCATTACTGGTTAGTTACCCAAAGAATATGAGAACACTTATGAGAATAAGAGAACAGTAAGAATATGAGAATACTAATTCGAAAGGATAAATGCACCCCTGTGTTGGTCGCTTAATTTATAGTAGCCAAATTATGGGTATATAATTTGGATATATATATGGATGTATAATAATTATATATGGATATATTATAATTATGTAAGGATATTATATATACACACACAATGGAATATTACTTAGCCATAAAAAGAATGAATTCTTGCCATTTGCAACAACATAGATGGATCTAGAGGGTATTATGCTAAATGAAATAAATCAGTCAGAGAAAGACAAATACCATATGATTTTACTCATATGTGAAATTTAAGTAACAAAATAAAGAAAAAAGAGACAAACTGAAAAGTAGACTCAACTACAGAGAATAAACTGATGGTTACCAGAGGGGAGATGGGTGGGGAATGGGTGAAATGGGTGAAGAGGATCAAGGGTACACTTACCATGATGAGCACTAATGTACAGAATTGTTGAATCACTATGTCATATACCTGAAACTACTATGACACTGTATGTTAGTTATACTGGAATTAAAAGATAAATAAAATAAAAAAGAAAAACAAAATTATATACAAATATTTTGAAGTGTTTAATCCATAGCATTCTTTTCCTTTTTTTTTTGTTTTTTTTGTTTTTTTTGCATAGACTTCTGGAAAACTCATACCTACTGGTAGTCAGAATTTAGTCCATTATCAGGAACATTCTCCTTCTTTTTTAAAAAATATTTTATTTATTTATTTGACACAGAGAGAGAGACAGTGAGAGAGGGAATACAAGCAAGGGAAGCAGGAGGAGAAGCAGGCGTCCCACCGAGCAGAGAGCCTGATGTGGGGCTTGATTCCAGAACCCTGGGATCATGACCTGAGCTGAAGGCAGATGCTTAATGACTGAGTCACCCAGGTGCCCCTCATTTTTCCTTCTTTTTATTGAAGTATGATTAACATACAACGTTATATTAGTTTCATGTGTACATTATAATGGTTCAACAATTTATGCACTTTTCAGTGCTCATGAAGATAAGTGTATTGTTAATCTTTTTTATCTATTTCACCCCTCCCCAATTTACATTCCCACCACTAGCATGTGAGGATTCCTTTTTCATGAGCATTTATACCTTCTTTCTTTCCCCTGTTGTCTGCATGTTTTACTTTATCCTTTTCCCTCCACTTTTCATTTATGCTATTTGATCATAATTTATACTTCTTTGGAAAATACTTTTTCTTTCTGAAATAAAGATGAATATAAATATGTCCTATAAATCATTAAATGACCTACTCTTGGTCCAAATAATTTAGGCATATCCTAGGATATATTTGAATCTTCTGTTTCCTGTTGTTACACACGACAGCTGGCTTTCCTTCTAAAAATATTTGTTTGGCTCATTCTGGATTGTTTAGTGAGAATGTATTTGCAGAATGATGTCTCTCAGGGTTAGCCTTATGAGTAGCAGAGACAAAGCTGCCTAAAAGGCAAGTTTTGAGCCTCAGGGCTTTTGCATGGTCTGTTTTCTCTGCTTCAGAGTTTTCCCTCACGCCTCACTTACATGGCCAGCTCCTCCTGCCATTCAGATCTCCGGGTTAAACATGTCGTCAGAGAGGCCATCACAGACAACCCAGTCTCAACAGCTTCCCATCAGGCTCTACCCATGCCACAGTGTTTCATTCCCCTACAGTACTCATCAAGTGTGGCAGTTTCTTATTTATTTGTTGAGTGTTTGGCTCCCTCTCTTAAATAAAACCTCCACAAGGAAAAGGATTTGGCCAGCCTTGCTCCCTGACTTATTTCCACAATGCATGGTAGCACACTTCCTACATTTAGATATTTGTTCTCACTCTTCTTACTAAACATTATTTTAAAAAGTTAAATAAACTTCTCTAGATGGGATATTATGGAACCATTTAAAATGTAGAAAAGACGAATTCAAGATTATATGTATGATATTATTATAACTGTGTGGCATATGCAAAAAGATAAGAATGGGTAAGAATGGGATCCAGCTTTTATTTTTTTTTAAAGATTTTATTTATTTGCCAGAGAGAGAGAGAGAGTACACACAAGCAGGCAGAGAGGGCAGAGGCAGCGAGAGAAGAAGGCTCCCTGTGGAGCAAGGAGCCTGATGCGGGACTTGATTCCCAGGACCCTGGGATCATGACCTGAGCCGAAGGCAGCTGCTTAACCAACTGAGCCACCCAGGCGTCCCGGGATCCAGCTTTTATAGGGGGTACAAAGTTAAAGGGCTGTTTTTGCTCCTACAGCCATTCTGAGTTTCCAAGCTCTCTGTGATACTGTGCTACTGCTTTTAGCATTAAGTCATTTGTTTTAGATGATTTTGTCTTCTTGAGGCCCCTACTGACTCCCACCTGCAGACTGTATTTGCATATTAGTACTGAATTTCTTATAATGAAAACATTAATGGGACCTATTGGCAGAGGCTGAGTGGAAAATCCCTCACTGAGCAGACAAATCAGACGTGATAGTTAGGAGAGGATAGGAGCAGGTAGCCTGGAAATGAGCGTCAGATGGGTAGAAATGGTGTTGGGCAGGTGGAAGGAATGAGTCAGCATTTTCAAACACAACCCGACTATCATTTTTACCAACCCCCCTTTTTAAAAAATCCTCTTTAAAGAGCTAAAAACATTGAGAATTGGGCACACACACACACACACACACACATACATACACATTCTGTTTCTCCACTCATTGTGGCCATGCTCCTTAAACAAGAATATGCATTCATGATGACAAATGCCAATAACTGTGGGCAAAATGTAAGAGTCACATAAATTTAAAGATAATCAAACTTCAGAGAATTTTCATGCTTCCATCTTTGTCACTTTTAGCTCTGTGTCCAGACATCCAGGAGAAAGAATTCACAGTCCTGGGCCACTGAAGATGCAAGAGTTTTGGAACACTGGATTATGGGATGAGTTCCAAATGAGGGTGGCATTCAGAGTCCTCCAAAATCTATTTAACCATACTTTTCATTTTCCCCCAACACTGCCTTCAGTGTGAGCCAGGCTAGTTTGTCCAATTACTCCAGTACGTATAATGTCAAGTCTTTGCTTGGCATTCTCTCTATGTTGAGTATTTTCTTTGTTTTCCAAAATGTCTTAGACTAGATTCCTCGGGAAACAGACTCTGGGGTGGAGATTTTCATGCAGAGGGTTGATCGTGGAGTGCTCATAGGAGCATCTTGATGGGAGTGAAGGCTGTGGGTTTGAGTGGAGGAACAAAGTGAACTGTGAGGCAGTAATAAGAAAGCCCTCAACTGATCACATAGGAAGAAACCTTCACTAGGAGAACCTTGTAAGTGGGGAGGCCTTTAAAGGCTGTTCAATAGAAGCCTGGGGCTGGGCTTTTGTACTTCAGTGATTAGAAGCACACTTCCTTCAGAGAGAGGGAGTGTGACCTTGGATGAGGCAGTTGCCTTCTTGGAAGGACAATTCTGGACAAGGCCTTAGGTGAGAGCCTCCAACAGCTAATACTCCTGGCAGCTGGCACAATGGGTTTTTGTTTCTGAACAAAGGATCTGGGCACATTCCCCAGAACTTCCATTTTCCCATCTGAGTATCAACCACTCACTAAGGAATACTTCATGTTTTGTCTCTTTAATGAAATATTTTGGACAACTCTGGCTACCCTAGATTTTCTGTTTCTGTGAACTATTGCACTTAGCAGCTGTGCCACTCAGTTTAAGGGTTAGTGACAATGTTACTTAACTGCTTTCTGGGTTTGTCTTTCTAACTACACTGTTGGCTTTTCCCCCGTAATATTCCTCCTAAGTATCTAATTTATAATCATCATAAGAATTTCAATACTTGTTGAATGAATAAATGCATAAAAACAGCATGGCTTGCAGAAATCCGAGATAATCTTTGCTTTTTCATAAAGCTGGCTAAACCTTTCCACTACTTCTAATTTTCACAAATGAAAAATATGCAAAGACCTCAAAGAAGGCTAAAAGATGATCCACAAAGTAAAAGGCATTAAAATCTCTATAGTACAGGATGTCAGTGGCTCCCCCTTTTTTGTATACGTGTAAGATGGACTGATTTGGATTTTCTTTTGTTTGTTAAGAGTCTTAAGTTATCCATGTGTGGTTAAGATATTGTGATTTGCATAAAGTAAAAAACATAACTATTTTTGTGACTCCATTCAATCTAAGCAAGCCTAAGAAAGATGCAGCTAAAATAAATGGCATCCCCTTTTGTTTGTTTAATTGATTGCCTTCTCACTCACATGGGGTATACATCTGGGATTCTTAAGTGGAGGGTTTTTTTCTTGCTGGCTCATTTTGACCAAATAATGGTTACTCCTCAAAAAAATATATAGTTTGTAGAAATTAATTCTGTATTTGATGTTTTCTTTTCACTGATACTGAGATTTTATTTAATATCCAGCAGAGTTTTCATTTGTGAAAAGTAAATGCCTTGCTGAGGTAAAAATAGACAAATTGGTCATTTTACTCTTCTCTGGTTTAGTGAAGGTGTTATGGAATCTCTATTAGTTTACTTTCTTCTGTATTTTAATAAAATTAAAAGTGTGATTTTGGGAGCACCTGGGTGGCTCAGTGGGTTAAAGCCTCTGCCTTTGGCTCTGGTCATGATCCCAGGGTCCTGGGATCGAGCCCCGTGTCGTCGGGCTCTCTGCTCAGCGGGTTCTCTCTCTGCCTGCCTCTGCCTACTTGTGATCTCTGTCTGTCAAATAAATGAATAAAATCTTAAAAAAAAAAAAAGTGTGATTTTGGAGGATCATCCAGCTTAATGAAGCCCTGCTTCAAAAGGGCTTTAATGCCAACCTATGCTGGAAGTGAGGAGGTTTTACCATGAATTATTCTCTGATATTGGACCAGAAAGTGGATTTAATTATGATGAAAGAAGTTTATCACTTTGACTTTAAATGTGCATGGTGAAAGATGCTTAATTATCTTATTTATTCTAACTTAGAAATTATTTGGAATTTTCCTATGTAAAGAGCCATATTGTTTGTGAAAGTGACAGTGTTGTTTCTTTCTTTCCAGTTATCATAGCTTTTATTTCCTTTTTTCTCCATATGATGATATGGCCGCTATCATTAGTGAAAAGTAGTAAAAAATGACAGTTTTGTTTCTTTTCTGTCTTGATAGCTTTTATGTCTTTTTAAAAATCAGAGCTAAGAATTTGAATACAATGTTGAGAAGAAGTGGTAATACTTCATAATTTTTTGAGTGGGTCCTGATTTTAAGAGGAATGATCATTGTAACATTAGTAGGTTTTTAATAGATACTTTACAAAATTAGGAAGTTTCCTTCTCTTAGTAGCTTGCTAGGATTTTGGAATTAAAAACTGAGTTCACTTGGGGCACTTGGCTGGCTCAGTTGGTAGAACATGTGACTCTTGATCTTGAGGTTGTGAGTTCGAGTTCCACATTGGGCAAGGAGATTACTTTAAAAAAACTGATGGGGCTGCCTGGGTAGCTCAGTCAATTGAGCATCTGACTCTTGATTTCTGCTCAGGTCATGATCTCTGTGCCCTGGGATTGAGCCCCATGTTGAGCTTTGTGCTCTGTGTGGAGTCTTCTTGTCCCTCTGCTCCCATACCCCCCAACCCACTTGTGTTTTCCTTCTCTCTCTAAAATAAATAAATAAACAAATCTTTAAAAAATTAATTTCACTTAATATTTAACAGTCTTTGTCTATCGAGATTATCATATGACTTTTCTCTTTTATTCTATTAATTTGAAGAATTACTTTATTGGATTTTTAAAATGTTAAACCAGTTTTGCATTTCTGGAAGAAATCGATTCTGATTGAAATGTATAAACCATTTTTTACATTGCTGGGTTTGGATTGCTTATGTTACTTAAGACTTTCTCCCTCTACTTTTGGAAGTTTTAAACTTAGTTTTGTGTGTGTGTGGTTTTCTCAGAAATAGTAGGACGTATGTTGAGTCATATATTTACTTTCCTAGAGAATAGTACAGAGGCTTTCGAGGCCTGTGCCTCTTGCCACCACTTTTCCCAACTTATATATTGTTGTTCACTATTCCATTTACTTTTTTAAAAAATATTTTATTTATTTATTTGACAGACAGAGATTACAAGTAGGCAAGAGAGGCAGGCAGAGAGAGAGGAGGAAGCAGACTCTCCGCGGAGCAGAGAGCCCGATGTGGGGCTCAATCCCAGGACCCTGGGATCATGACCTGAGCCGAAAGCAGAGGCTTTAACCCACTGAGCCACCCAGGCACCCCTCTATTTACTTTTTTTTTATTCCAACCAACAAAACAAACGGGTAACAAATACCTTAATCATTTATTCACATTTTAAGTTGTCCTCTCACATACTTCTACTTAGACGACCTTGAAACCAATCTTCCAATTCTGTTCTTTTCAGATCTTTGAGCCACACCATTAGCCACTGTCCATAAATCAGTGAATCCCTACTTCTGGCAATAGATCAGTTATGTGGGCAAATAAGTGTTCTTAAAGCTTGGGAGCCTTTCTCTCTGTCTTTCTAGAAGACATCTTAGTGGACATTAAATGCTTTAACAGTCTATCTTGATCTTTATGCCAGTATATTATACAGGTCTGAATCAGTCTCAAATTTTGTTTTGTTTTGGTTTCATTTGTTTTCCTCTTTCTCCTAGTCATGGGTCATAATGAACTCCCCATAAAGATGTACATACAGATTGAGGGAAGGGAGGCAATGTAGCAGAGGTATGTATTTAATGGAATCTGACCTATCTGCCAATGTAACTTACCATACTCTGGGTTTCTGCTGTACATATCCAATCTTATGGCTTGGTAGTCCAGGAATACCCAGTTCATAATGGACATTTCAGGTCTCATGGCCAATTCATGTCCAATAGGCAGGTGTTCTTCTGAAATATATCTAGAGATATATTTCAGAAGGAAACTGGTTGTCTGGAAAAGCACACAGGACTTTACTAAAAATATCTTGGGGCCCGAGTGTATTCTCCTGTGCGGGCTTGCTAGCCACTCAGTGCAGCATCCCTACTTGGCCCAGGCACTTGGAGTATTCTTGGATCTCCTGCAACATTAGAATTTAGTGCTAGAACGGCACGTACTATGGCTGGATCTGCTGCAGAGTCTGGCCTTGCTCTGGACCCCAGTCAGAAACAGCAGCCTAATGGGCTAATTAGTGTATTCAATTATCCAGGATATCAAAGGCGTGCCCCTTTGTTGTGTTTGGTGGTGTGGGCACAGCAACTTTGGAGGGGTAATCTTGCAGGATTAATGGGCCTCAGAGATTTCACCAACTTGGTACATCCCTAGATTTTCGTGAGGCCAGACTCTCCATTGTTGTAACTCAAGTCAGGTTTTAGCCTACCAGATCTAGTTTTTTTATTTTTATTTTTATATAGATTGAGTAATATTCTGTAGGCTGCCCATCTGTTCCACTTCTAGGGACACCATGATTAATTATTAGGCAATATGAAAGACTACTGCTGGTCAGAACATTTTGCTTATCCTTTGGTTCTTGTTGCTCATTGTGATAAATATGTCCATCCTGTCTATGGAAGTTAAGCAGTGGTGCCTGACCTTTGTTACTCTGGAAGCCATCATCCCAGTTGAAGGGAGAGCCTGTCTCAGTGGCATTGTTTTCCCTCTCATCCCTGGCCTTCAGAAGACAGTCACCACAGGGCTTTTCAAGGATATGTTCTTGCTCTTCTCCCTAATGTGTTTCCTAATGCTTTAGTGAGATGAATGTCGTCATCCCTGTGTAGATTCAAAGGTGAGTGAATGTGCAGTTTTCACATAATAAATTTCACAAATAAATTTATGTGAAATAAGTTTCACATAAATAAATTTCCACTGTTCTTATCTTTCTAAACATTTGGATTCTTTCCTTTGTAGGCTGATATACTATGGAATCTCAATGTTATTGAATGCAGGACTCTGTTGAGGCTCAGTGTCAGTCAACTGACTCAGCAAATTGTTAGAACATGAGAGCTAACACTTCACATAAGGAAACCGTAGATTCTCCCATATCAATCAGCCCAGCACAATCCAGTGTTTTATTGCATTGGTTCTGATCTAACATCCTTAGAATTCATTTCTACATATATTTTTGCCAAAATAAATTGGGGACATCTTATGGAGTATAGACTATCTCCTACATGGTCAGTCTTTTGACCTGTCTCCCAGGAAGAAGCTGATACCGGATTGTGGTTATAAAAAAAGGGTGGTTGAGAGAGTCTTAACAAGAAATGTTATCCCATTGCAAGGTAGCTACCCAGGTGAGGTTATTCAGGACCTGAACAAAGTAAGACTATCTCCTCAACGAAGAATAGCATGATTCCCATGAAATCATATGTATAGCTAAAAGAGATAAGAGATTGTTTTATTGCAGCTGGTGAAGCTTTGTGGTTCTCTGTGATTTGAGCTGAGAGTTTAAAGCTCTGAGCTTGCCATTATTTCTGTAAGCTGTCAGTTGAGGCAGAATCCCCCTTATGATCATTACTTGCAGTCCTTATGCTCACCGTTATTATAATTGTGGTCAAGTGTAGCAGCCATTTGGTTCCCTGAAGCACAGCCTTCTCCAAGTGATTTCTCACAGTCAGACATAGGTGATAATATTTTAAAGTGTGATATATCTACATGTCACATATTGTTAGTATCATAACTCTCATTGGCAAGGAGTTTAACATTGGGGTTCAAGCATATGACCAAGCTAATCATAAAGTTCCATCTCCAAGGATCTCAATCCTAAGTACCGATGAGGAGCAAGTTGGAAAACAGAAACCAAATTTACTATTTCAACAGAGATAATTTATTATGGGGAACTGGAAGAATAGGGGTTGGAGGACTGAAAAAGCAAATAGGGAAAAGCTGGGGTAATGCCAATTCAGTAACTTCAGGAAGCAGCTTCACCGACAGCCTTGGGAACAAAGGGAAGAAACTGTAGTTATCAGAATTTAGAAACTCAGTGGAGGGGGCCCCTCCTGCTCAGAAAGTAGCTTAACTTAGATGGTACTGGTACCTCTGTGGAGGTACCAGAGTGGCTCCCCAAGTACCAACAGAAGCTAGAGACAGGAACCCAGCGGGACAAGGGGTTAATGTTGACAGGAACAGCAAGCAGTCGGGATGGAGTAAGTAAGTGCCTTCTTCTACCCTCTTCCAGTTTTCCTCATTCTCCCTCTATTGGTATAAACTTAATAGGGAGCCAGCTGCCAAAGGAAATGAAGTTTTCAGAGTCCTAGCTCCTGAATTATAAAGCAGACTATAGAAGTATGGATATGTTGAGAAATAAGGTTTCATAATTGGCACAAATATTACAAATTTTCTCTTGGCTTGGCTTGGGGGAGTGCATCATGGAAGGAGAATGAAACAACCGAGCTTTCTCTGCATATAGGAATTCCCTTCAAAGAATTTTCCTCTCTAGCTTTATGTTACATTGGCTACTGTGGTTAATGGTGTTTATACCAGTTTGGTCCCTCTTAACAAGTCCTGGGTGGATGTGTGCAGCATTTCATATTTGTATTAGGGTTCTCCAGAGAAACAGTACCTATGTACACACACACACACACACACACACACGTAGATTTTTCATAGGAATTGAGTCAGATGGTTGAGGCCAAGAAGTCCCATGATCTGTTGTCTTGAAGCTAGAGAACCAGGAAAGTTGGTGGTGTAATTCATTACTAGTCCAAAGGCCTGAGAACCAGGAGAGAACCAGTGCCCAAGGTTGAAAGAAGGTGGATATTCCAGTTTTAACAGAGAGAGTAAGTTTCTCCTTTCCTCTGCCTTTTTGTTCTATTCAGACTCTCAGTGGATTGGATGAGGCCCGTCCACTTTGGTCAGGACAGTCTTCTTTACTTATCTACTGAGTCTCAAATGCTAATCTTCCCTGGAGATACTCTCATGGACACACTGAGAAATAATGTTTTTCCAGTTATGTGGGCATCCCTTAGCCCAGCCAACTTGAAACATCAAATTCGTCATTATAGTTTTCAATATGGTTTACTTCTAACCACTCTTCTCTGCTTTAAAGCTTTAGCCAAAATTTCTGAGACAGTTGGAACCGCCTCATTCCACATCCTAGCACACTGGTTAATTTACTAATGAGATTTATTGCCTTTTTAAAAAAGTCACGGTGTATTTTATTTATAGCAGCATATGGCCAAAGAATTAAAATGTTTTTATATATTCATTTTTATATGAAATACATATTTTGGAGTTTATTTTTTAATTAGTAGTCCTGGTATATGACAGAATTAAAATAAGTACAATCAGAAGAGATTAATAACAAGACACAAAATGATGTAATTCTTTGTTAAAGGACAGTTATACTTCAAAATTTTTGATTTGAAGATTCTATTAGAAATATATTTGCATGTCTTCTGATGTGTTTTAGATAAATCTAAAGCAAATACAGGATGCAAGCTCCTAATCCTTGATACTCAGCTTCTCTTTTTATGAAATCCAACTTAAAATGGAAGTTCCCCCCATTTCTATATATAGCACTATAGCACAACAGCTGTGAACCTATTTTATTGTTCATATTAGATAGGATTTGTTGTAATTCTAAACTGACCAGCCATGGATATAATTTGAGGTCCCAGCTATCCACCAAACACAGATGAAGATATTTGAACTTTCTTGTAATTATTCAGCTTGAGCTTTGAAATTCAGAATGAAGCCTTGAGGATACCACATAGCTCCTAAAACATTAGCTATATGAAGAATCTCTATGTGAAACATACCAACCAACTTAAGGTAGTTATCTTTATTGTTCTCTTTTAAAAAATAAATGATCAAGGCTTAAAGAATTTAAATAATTTGCCCAAGATCGTGTTTAAGTGCTAAAATTAAGATCTGCCTTAGGGGAAAAATGCTTGACCCTTGCAATTAAAAATTGTTCAAATACCAGTTTCTCCTTTTACTAGAAGTGTGACATTAGGAAATTACTTAACTTCCTTAACTTTCATTTAATCAACCACAAAGTAGAGTAAATATTTCCTACCTTTAGCGGCTTGTTGTGAAGATTAAGGATATATGCTTGGATTTAGTGACTAGTATAAAACACGAGTCAATAGTTTTCTCTTCTCCATAAAGGAAAAGGTTTTATAGAATCAACATCATTAAGATTCTTTGAGATGTTTTCTAACTCTACCAGAGATAGTTCTGTGATGACTCATCCACATAGAATGAATTGGACTTAATTTTACGCCTTATAGGAAAGACATTTTATTTTTGAGCAATAAGGTCACATAGGAAATTGAATTTTTGACATGGCTTTCCCTATATCATGTTCTAACTGAAATGTTTTATTTGTGCAACCCTATCCATAAAATCATTTATGTACCGATATTTATATGCATGTGTTAGTTATAGGCATATACAACAGCGTTAATAAATTTTATACATAATAAGCATGTGAACAAAGACCTTTTCAAAAGATGAGATAATAAATCTAAGTAGAAGTTCTAATATTTCCTTCCCATTCCCTAACATATGGTCATATACACTCCATTAAGAAACCACTGCTCCAACTATTTAGTGGACGTAACAAGGATTGTTACAATAGAAACTCATTATATAGGATATTCCTACATTCTTTTCTGCTTTTCTTGCTGTTGTCTTTCAAGCCCAGAAAACAAACGGGATGACCTGAGACAAGGTGCTCTTTCAGTCATGAAAGATTGATTCATGAAGTATTGTTACAGAGCGGGCCCCTAAGAATATTATTTTGCTTAGAAAAACAAAGTACAAACTACTTAAAATACATGTCTTGACCTATTGTAATCTAGAAATTAGCACCTATTTAGTGAGTTCTTATTATATACCAACACTGTGGTAGGTGTTAATTTGTTCCGAAAGTATGATTAGACTTGGTGACACTATGTATTATAAATAACATACAGATGCGTTCAGCAAGATAGCCAAATGGTTAAGAGGTTGGACTTTAGAGTCAGGCACATCTAGTTTTGAATCAAGTCCTGAAACTTGCTTATACCACTAATCTCCCTCCATCAATCCAACCATCATCTACCCTTCAAAGTTTATGGCATGCCTGAAACATACCATTGACTGTGCTTGGTGCTGAGGTGTTGAGGACACACAATGTTGTATGAGGCAAGGTCAAGGTCCCTATCCTTTTTCTGTTCATGTTTGTATCCCCAAGACCTAGAACAATGCATTTTTGTTGTGAAAAAGAAGGAGGGAAGGGAGGAGGGAAGAAGGGAAGGAAGGAAGGAGGAAAGAGAAGGGGAGAGAAGGGAGGGAGTAGGGGAAGGAAGGAGGGAAGGAAAGAAGGAAAGAAAGGAGGGAAGATCATTTGGTATATCAAAAGGCAGGCATCAAATTTAAAAACTTAGATAAATAATTATATAATTTTGATTGAATTGAGAAGAGAAAGGGAAAGAACAGCTGTTTTGAGACCTTATAAATGAGAGTACCTCATGAAGCATAGGTCAGCCATATGAGTATTTCTTCAGGTAGTGAAAAGACAGAACATAGATTTAATAGGATTGATGGATGTAAGTTGAAAGAAAGAGTAGGAGCAAGATTTGGGCAGAGGAATAATAGGGTGGGAGAATGCCCTGAGGTAGTGAGATGCTTGGTCTAATTGACACTGGAATAGGCTGGTGTGCCTTGGAAATAGAGAATGAAGGGAGGAATTGTGCAGAAAATGCTGGAACAGTGGTCAGGATTCAGATCCTCCAAAAACCTATAGGGTCATTTCGCTACCTACTTTTTGGTTCCTCTGCCTTTCCTTTTATGTGCTGTGTGTCTTTCTCTTTTCCCCTCAATCATTTCACTTCACTCTACCCATGCCTGTTTATTTCACTGTATTTTTTTTCTAAAGATCTTACTTATTTATTTGACAGAGAGACGGAGATCACAAGTAGGCAGAGAGGCAGGCAGAGAGAGATGAGGAAGCAGGCTTCCCGCTAAGCAGAGAACCCGTTGCGGGGCTCGATCCCAGGACCCTGAGACCATGACCTGAGCCAAAGGCAGAGGCTTAACCTACTGAGCCACCCAAGTGCCCCGATTTGACTGTATTTTAACTAAACAAATAAAAACAAAACAAATGGCAAAAAATCTTTCCTACCATGTTGTACATCCTTTAAAGGAAAGCCATCCTGAGTTCTTGTATGCACCATTAAAATTGAGTCCGTAGTACTCAGAGAATTGTAAGTGCTACTGACTTAGAATCTGATTGAGCTAGCCTATGACATTTCTTTTTTATACAGGAGATTTCTATTTCAGAATTTCTAGTGAAGAGATGTCAACAGGGGGACCATGCTCTTGGACACAAAGGCCATAGTAGAAAAGTTGCCTATAACCTAAGGATTTGGACCTCAGAGTTCTAAAGTTCCAAAGGAACTTCTATGGTCTAAATGTTCGTACCCCCCTAGTATGTTGACATTTTGATGTTCAGTATCATGGTATTAGGAAGTGGGGCCTTTGCAAAGTGCTTAGTCATGAGGCTGAATCATGAAGTGTTCTTTTAAAAGAGGTTCCACAGAGATCCTTCACCCCTTCCACCATGTGAGGACACAATGAAAAGATAGTTATTCATGAACTGGGAAGTGGGCCCTCACCAGACACCCCATCTTCTAGCACCATGTTCCTGGACTTTCCAGACTCTGAACCTTGAGAAATAAATGGTTTTATTTATAAGCTACCTACTCTGTGATATGGGTTTTTTTTTTTTTTTAATAATACTCCAGACATTCTAAGACAGGAATGTGCTGTTTTGTTTTGCCTTTTTTTCCCCCTTGTTTGAAATGTCAGCAACAAAAGCTGAGAACAGGAACCCTGATAGAGGTCCAGTTGTGAGAAAGGCAAAAGCAAGAAGCAAGAGTGATGAGTTGGTAAGTCTGTCATTAGAAATAAAAGCAGATGATAGAAGTACAGATTTCAGTTACAATCTCAGTAAGAATCTTCTAAGATTCTGCTACTCACAGTTGTATCTAACGTCACTGTGTGTTGTTGGACATCGTGTTATATTAAGTGTGAATCCTTAGGAAATATTTACATGACCCCCCCTCCCTGGTTCATTTTGTAAAGTTATTTAGTGGGTTTTTTTGTTTTGTTTTGTTTTGTTTTGTTTTTAAGCCATATGTGTGAATCTGATAAGGAAGAGACCTGATAATGTTGATTTGGAATCATACTATGTAATTTATTTCCTGGGTAATTGATTTACTTGCTTTTTCAACAAATACTTACTGAAAACTCTATTTTTTCAGATTCTATGCTTGAATGGTAATAGTCTTTAGAGTAAATTCCTTGTCCCTTAAACTTCTCCATGCCTTGATTTTTTTGGGTAAGGTTAAGTTTCTCCTACAGCAGTGAAGAGCCTTCTTTAGGATGAAGCCCACAGTATGGATATCACAGCAGAGAAGCAGAAATGACCAGGTCCTTGCTGGGTCCTTGGTGACGCTAGTGAGCCCTTCAATCAACCAGCCTGAATTCTATCAAGCTGAAGACTTTCTAGCTAAGTAAGCCAATAAATCTTGTTTATTATTTAATGTAGTTAGAATTGGGTTTTCTATTACTTGCAACCCCAAACATCTTAAGCCATACACAGATAGGATGTATAAATTGAGGGATTAAACAATAAAGAGGTTAGGGTGTCTGTGTTGAAAGGAACATTTATTTTTAAAGTTTGAAGCTTGGATCAAAATATAAAGACTGATATTAAGAGTATCTATCTAAAAATGGAAACCCGATACTATAAATTTCAAAAAACAAAGGATTACCTTTGAAATGAAAAGGGACAATGAGGCATCCAACATTTGTATGAACATTTGTATTATTAAATGCATTTTAAAGTTGTTCTTCAGGGTTCTCAAAAAAAGAAGACTTGCTATGTGAACAAAGTAAGCATACTTTAAAAGACCTAATTTATTCATAAAACAGATATATTTATATAAACAAATAAATTAAATTGAATACCATTCTAATCTGTCAACAATAGCTTATAAATAATTGTTTGGAGAGAGAACAAGATGATGGAATGCTTTAGCTGTTGATGATATTTGAAAATCAGACTTTGCATCTCTAGGACATTCCATTGTTACTTCAGTTGTCAGTCCTGTGTGCAGCCTGTTCTGGTGACAAGAATCAGACTTCTATGAACAATACTCTAGAAAGCATCTGTTCCCTTTCCCACAAAGGGACAATGTCTACTATAGTTTTCACATTCCTACAGTAGACTAAGCTTGAAGTTTATCGCCATCTCTATTTGCCCCACTCCATAGCAGCGTTGACTTACATAAAACTTATTGGGATATCATTTTATTTTATTTTAAAGACCCATTTACTCACTTATTTGAGAGAGAGAGAGAGAGGGAGGGAGAGTGTGAGTGAGGGAGGGACAGAGGGAGAGAATGCCCAAGCAGACTCAGCACTGAGCAGGGAGCCTCACCCAGAGCTTGATTTGGAGCTTGATCTCATGACCCATGACATCATCACCTGAGCCAAAACCAAGAGTCAGATGTTTAACTGACTGAACCACCAGGCTTACCCAATATGGAATATCATTTTAACCATTGTTGGTACTTTTGCTTTTCTTTCTGACTTTGGTCCCAGTCCTGCTGTTACAACTTTATCTGTTCTCTTTTCTTCCATTGCTTGGACCTTCCTTTCATTTCTCTTTGCAGTGTTATCTGATTCCTTCCACAGGTTTCGATGTTCAAAGAAATAAATAAAATAAATATAATAAATAAAATAAAATAGAACCTTAGCAATGTAGGCCACTTTTTAGAAAATTAAAAAAAAATCCATACTATTATTTTGGACCCAAATGTGTCAGGATAGCCTTCTGTTCCTCCTGGGCACATATGTATCTATCCTTCACCTTTGTCTTGTTCCATGTTAATCTGAAACTCCTCTAATTGTTAAAGAAAATATCTTCAGGGTTATTAAGATTTGTACTATGGCTCAATATGCCTTTAAATTTGCTTGATAGATTAAAAAAATAGTAGCTACATTTTCTCTGACAGGAACAAGATGTACTTAAAAGAGAAATTGAGTTCAGCCCAGAAAAATAAGTTGTAGAGAATGAAACTTGAAGAGAAATCCAGCATTTAATTATGTTTAATTGTCACTGTGGAAATTTCTGTTTACAGTATTGTCATTTTTTAAAAAGATATTTTTAGAAGTGACATTTTGATTAGGATAATTTCCTGCTTCCGACAAGTGCGTTTTTATCAGTATTTGGCTCCGTGGCTGTCAAACCAGCAAAACTGTTGATAGGTTTTTTAGATTGGATGAATGCAAGCTCCGGATTTCTTGGCTCTAATTGGGGCTTACTGAATGCGTTGATATTTTATTGACATAAAAAAATCCATTTTATGTATCACTCATTTAATTCAGTTGTATCACTTGCTAAATAAATATACATAAGACACTGATGAGGTCAGCAAATGTTTTATTCGCACAGTTTGGAAAGAAACTCAAGTTGAACCCAACCTTGGAAGAATATATATATTACTTAATACAAGGCAATCAAGATTTACAACACAGACACTTGCTTCAGAAGATTCTTTTGGGAAAACATTAACTTTTTTATATGTTGAATTGTGCCTTGAAGCTAAATTTCAATGGAGAGTCCATATTAATAAATTAGATAATAAAATGTAGGCAGAAAGGTGAAAGCTGGGAGATAAGTTGTCTTAGGAAAAGAAGGGTTTTAGGTGGAGGAGTTAAAATTAAGATTTTTAGAATAATTATCGTGAACTAAAGTAGGAAGGATTTTATTTATTAGAAGAGCAGGTTAATGAGAGAATACTTAAATCTTTTTTCCTGAATATCTTAAGGATTACAAGAAGAATATACGGGATTGGCTAGTTTGTCACTTATCTGAAAGAGGAAGATTAGCTTATGATTCTCTAAGAAGAAGGAAAGACAGTAAATTTCATGAGTCTGTATTCAGAAGCCCTGCTCTCAGTTTAAATCTTCTAAAGGGAAGACTTATAGGTTAACTAATCAGACTTTAATTAGTCCACTTAATCCCTGCATTTCATATACAGCCAGTACCACATTTTCCAATTTGTAAATGTTGCTTTTTGAATATTCCATCATCATTGGGAAGACCTCCACCATTTATATCCTATGTTTAAAACATCAAAACATTTATAAGATTTATTAGGCAATTAAAAGATTAGGCAACTAAATGGGTTACAAATTATGTGTCTTAAACACGGTATGTGTTCTGTTCCATTTACAAAATATTTAAATAACCATTGCTTAAAAATAGAGATTAAAATCATCAAAATAAGTTTTATAACCTCATGATCAGAAGTAACTGTGATTAAATTTTTAATATATATTTTCCATCCTTTTTATGCATATATTTTGTTTATTTAACAAAAGTGATTCATACTACACAAACTGGCAACTTGAAAGTTTCATTTAGAAATATATCTTGGATAAAAAATTATACTGATAACTTAAATTTAATACTACTTCATTGTATAAAGCATCATAACATACTTAACCAGTTTCCTATTTTACTGGGCATTTGTTTTTCTATTTTTCCATCTTTGAAACTGTAAACATTACTGTGATGGGTACATGTATATCTCTGCTTCCTAGAGGAAATTCTCATTAATATATTTGTTATATAAAAAGATGTGCTCAGTTTAGGGAATTTTACATATATTGCCAAACTGCTTTCCAGAGCGATTTTTACAGGTTACAATCTCGGCAGTGTTGTAGGTTTCTTTTTTTCCTTCATATTTAGCCTTTATTTCCTCATCTATAAAATAAGATAATAATATGATAATAATATGGTTCTTTCCCACTTTCTAGGCTTGTTGGGAAAACACATCGTAATGCCATGTGAAAATGGTTTCTATAGAGAATTAGAAGCTTGATATTTCAAGGTCCCAATGGAGTTTTCTCCAATACCTGCTGTTCTCTGTCTTACTGTGGCTTCCATGAGCCTCTGTGCTTGCTGATTCTCTCTCTTCTATCATTGAGTCCTTATGTTCTAGATATTGTGCCAATCACTTTACATGCAGTACAAATAAAATAGTCTGAAAAGTTGATATTGTGACACACTCAATAAATCAGTTATGTACATACAATATGTACAACAAATTGTATCTGTTTATCTGCTTAATCCTTAAACTCCACATGCCTTTATTAGTTGGAAATAACATGTTTCTGTCCCAACCTACTCTTTGTAAGTCCCAGGAAAACCCAAGGGGTTATATAATCTAAAGAAAGGGGAAGCATCAGTCCATCTCTTTACATACTCTAAATACAAAGGGGTTGATATATAGATTTACAAACCCTGGTTTTTTTTTTTTTTCTGTAAGAGCCATTCTCTTTGCTGCTGTGTGATTTACCCTCTGTGAAAGACCTCACACATTATTCCAAAGGGTATTTCCAAGTATCTATCCATCTAAGGAAGATTATCTTCCATAATTCCATGTGGTCCTCTAGTTTCACATAATTTCCAAAATACCTTAAAACTTTTCTTACTAAGAAAATATATAATGTAATCTCTGTCAGGGAACCTCTGCCATTAGATGGCAACCATCAGAGAATGTCATCTTAGGAGAGGCCATTGCGATCTGAGCCTTGGCTTGCAAAGTCCAGAGACTAGCTCTTGATATCCAGCATTGGTGAGCAAGCCCTGGAAAAAGCAAAACAACACAACACAAAACAAATAAGCAAAAACAACAACAACAAAAAAACAACCCACCTCACTCTTACCAAAATACATACCAGCCAGGGTAGAACAGCAGAATGCCAAGTTTATCTTAAAAAGAGAAATTGAGGGGTGCCTGGGTGGCTCAGTGGGTTAAAGCCTCTGCCTTCAGCTCAGGTCATGATCTCAGGGTCCTGGGATTGAGCCCCGCATCGGACTCTCTGTTCAGAGGGGAGCCTGCTTCCCCCTCTCTCTCTGATTGCCTCTCTGCCTGCTTGTGATCTCTGTCTGTCAAATAAATAAATGAAATCTTAAAAAAAAAAAAGAGAGATTGATAAATGTATCCTGGACTGGCAATACTGGTGGGTGTGACCAGGAGTTTTTCTTGTAGCTAAGCCTTAAGAGAAGAAAATTATTTTTCTAATACATTTCATCAGTTTTTTTCTGTAAGAAATCTTCATTATTGGGATTGGGAATAGGCAGACTATATATTTTCCAGGATTTTCTCTCCATAAGAATAGAGGTATGTGAGACTCAGAAGATTCCTTAGGGACATTGATTGGAACAGCTGGAGCTCGATGTGTTGGTATCTAGCTAAGATGTTCCATACATTAGTTGTATGAAAGGAAGGTTTAGTTTCTGCAAATAGGTAAATAATTAAAGACTAGTTATTAAGATCTTACCACTGGATGGGTCTTGGATGAGCACTGCCATTGTTTGCCTCTTCACTCTACTTTTTGTGCTTCTATAGTTGACCACCATCCCTTCCAGTTGACAGATTTCTTTTTTTAGGTTTATTAAGTATAGCCATGTGGGAAGGAAGCCTCTTTTTAGATAATTTTTTAAAAGATTTTATTTATTTATTTGAGAGAGAGAATGAGAGAGAGAGCATGAGAGGGGAGAGGTCAGAAGGAGAAGCAGACTCCCTGCCGAGCAGGGAGCCCAGTGTGGGGCTTGATCCAGGGACTTAGGATCATGACTTGAGCCAAAGGCAGTTGCTTAACCAACTGAGCCACCCAGGTACCCAGAAAATTTTTTATATCTATGTTTTCACCTCTTGTGTATTGTTATTTATAGATTTTTGCTTAGTGTTCCAGTTATCCCATTTATAAGTTTTTTTAGAAGTGCAAAATCTATAAACCTCAACACTTAAAACACATGAGTTATTTAATACTTTTATTATTATTTTTATTGTGTCCATTTTGCATATGAAGGATCTTAGTTTTATAGAGATAACATAACTTTCCCAAAATATACAGAGCACAATTAGAAGAATATGATATGAAGCTGGGATATGTCTGAATCCAAAGTCCATACTTAATAAATTTTTAGATTTTTTAGCTTTATGGAGCTATGACTATTTATAACATTATATAAGTTTAAGATGTGCAAAGTGTTGATTTTGTGTACTTATATATTGCAATACGATTACCACCATTGTATTAGTTAACACCTCTATCAGGTCACAAAAGTACCTTTTTTTCTTTTGTGGTAAGAACATTTGAGATACACTCTCTTGGCAATGTTCAGGTAGATCATAGAGATTATTAACTATAACCACCAAGCTGTACACCAGAAGTTATTCCTCTTATAACTGGAAGTTTGTACCCTTTGTCCAGCAGCATCTCCTCATTTCTCCCACTCTCCTAGCCCAGTGGGAGAGTATGGGTTGGGCTTTTTAAGATTCTGGGTATAAGTGAGATAATACAATATTTATCTGACTCATTTCACTTAGCATAATGCCCTCAAGTTTTATCCATGTTGTTGTAAATGTTCCTTTTCTCATGGCTCAATAACATTGTATATATACACACCACATATTCTTCATTCATTCATCTGTTGATGGATACTTAGGTTGTTTCCATATCTTGGCTTTTGTGAGTAATGCTGCATGGATGCTATATGTAATGAACATGGGATTGCAGATACTTCTTTGAGATCCTGTTTTCATTTCTTTTGGATATATACCTGGGAGTGGAATTGCTGGATCACTTGATAGTTTCTTTTTCTTTTCTTCTCTCTCTTTTTTTTTTAAAGATTTATTTGAGAGAGGGAGAGCAGAGTGAGAGAGAGAGAGACAAGGGAGAGGCAGAGGAAGATGAAGAAGCAGGCTCCCCATGGAGCAGGGAGCCTGATGCAAGGCTCTATTACAGGAGCCTGAGACCTGGGCTAAGGCAGACATTTAACCAACCAAGCCACCAGGCACCCCATTTGATAGTTTCATTTCTAGCGTTAAATTTTAATTTTTAACGGGACCTTCATATTGTTTTCCATAATGGCTGTATCAGTTTGCATCTTCACCAACAGTGCTCAAAGGTTCTTTTCTCCACATTCTCACT
This sequence comes from Mellivora capensis, assembly GCA_004024625.1. Classification (NCBI taxonomy): domain Eukaryota; kingdom Metazoa; phylum Chordata; class Mammalia; order Carnivora; family Mustelidae; genus Mellivora; species Mellivora capensis. The sequence continues at coordinate 45,043 of PISX010014389.1, forward strand.
AACACTTATTTTCTCTTGTCTTTTTGATGACCAAAGGTCATACTTTTAACTATTAAGCTAGTTTGCTCTGTAACTCCTTAAATTCTCTACTCTGCCCAGGATAGCAGCCACCAACCACTTGTGGCTATTTAAATTAAATCAAGTTAAATTGAATTGAATTAAATTAAAAATCCAGTCCTTAGTCTCATTAGCCACATTTCAAGAATTCAGCAGTAACATGTGGCTATAGAACACAACAGAAACAGGTTTTACTGTCATTGCAGAATATTTTATTGGATGGTGTTGCCTTAGATTCAGAGCTATTTCTATTTTCTATCCTTTCTGGCTTCCCAATATTTCACACAGTGAATGCCATCTTCCTTGGGCCCCTATGATGCCAGTTTTTCTCTTGCTTCTTTAGGCCATTTCTGCTCAGTCTTCTACCCCCACCAACTCTTTAAATGCTGTATATTCTCAGGGCTCAGTCCTAGACCTCATCTGTCTCTTTGGATTCAAATGCTTTCTGTTTGTTGACAATTTTGAGTTTTATATTTTCACTTCAAATCATGTCTTCTGATACGTCTACTTTATATCCTTATTTCTTACATTTGTTGACAGCTCCATCTTCCTGAGAAGGAGGGGGCTCCTCAGACAAGAACTAGAAAATGAAAAATAGAAGATGATTCTATTGAGCAGAAAAAGAGTGAACAAGATACTAGATACCTATGAGCTATTCAGTATAGCAGAGGTGAGTGATGGCATCAGGCCAAGAATTCAGAAATGCACAGGACAGGCAAGATATAACTGTCATCTTAGGTCCAGTACACACTTGAAAGTAAAGTTATCCAACGTCATTATCATGACTGTGTTCATATAACTGTTTTCTTACTTCCTAGTCTTAGTAAAATTTTATTGAAAATTCTGAACTTATTTCAACTATATAATATGGAACACATTAAGGAGAGAATATTTTGCCTGAATTTGGGGGAGGTTGTTAGACATGAAATTGTGTCCTGCCTCCCTCCATCTCTTCATCTTCTACTTCAGACTGTGATCATTCATGAGATGCTACAGAGATCTGTCTTGCTTGTATGGTTTAGAGATTTCCCCATCATAAAATTTTTCCTTCCAGTGTTAACGGTGATGTTTATAGTATATATGCTACTAAAAACACACATTCTCTTCAAACTGTTTACTGAGAGGATATATATTTGTGTCTGGGATGTTCATTTAATGTTTCAAGTCCAATATGTACATCTACATTTGCAGTGTGAAAATGATCAATATCAATATCAGTTATCACATCCGGATTTATGCTTCAAGTTGTAGAGTATACAACAGTGAACCTTTCAGAAAAAATATAGGAAAAACTTCCCCACTCAGCATGCAGCCCATCGTAATTCTTTTTTTTTTTTAAGATTTTATTTATTTATTTGACAGAGATCACAAGTAGGCAGAGAGGCAGGCAGAGGGAGAGGGGGAAGCAGGCTCCCCGCCAAGCAGAGAGCCCAATGTGGGGCTCAATCCCAGGACCCTGGGATCATGACCTGAGCTGAAGGCAGAGGCTTTAACTCACTGAGCCACCCAGGTGACCCACCATCGTAATTCTTTAAAGTGTGGTAAGAATTGCTCATATCCTCTCTATGGTTATTGGTATTTTCAAAAATATTTTGTAACCATGTGCCCAGGAAATTATCTTGGCAGTTACTAGGTATTGAGAGAATATTTGTTGGATTAAAAAAAAAACCCTCCAGGTTTGTGTCATTAAGCAGTCTGAACCTGTACAGTCTCTCTAGTCAGGGGTGGAAAGAGTATTTCGGTTCCACTAAAAGCAATACACAAGACATTGGGATAGCTATGGGTGTATTTTAAGTAGTCTGCCATTCAAATGTGTGTCCTATTTATAAGTGTTTAACAACACCACCCTTTCTCAGCAGATATATTAAAAAGGAAAGGGTCACCTTTTTAAAATTACTTGAACTAAAGCTATGCTTCAGAGATAGAAATTTGACTTGTTCCAATTATATTTTCTGAAACTACTTAAAAAAATTTTGTTTGCATCTCGAGTCACTGTCAGTTTAGAGTTCTTAACCCTCTTCTCTGAAGTTTTAATAGGTCCTTAATTATAGAGGGAAAAGATCTCAACAGCAAAAACAATGGATCAAAAGAACATGGATTCAAGGACTTTTGCCAGTTTAGTGTTCAAAATACAGATATGTTGCTGTTCGCATCCAAAAAAGATGCTCAGTAGAAGCCAGTATGAATTTACTGTATAAAGGCACAATTTAGCCTTTGCTGTTTCTGGTTATTATCAGATTAATAGGCTAAAGTTGGTTGTTTAAATACAACCTTTTGACAAGGGAATTGATTTGGTCATTATTCGTAGACATAACTGTTATTTCCACTCAACTAAAGGTATTGTTCTCTCTCTGCATATATTTTGAAAGACTGGAAATGTAGGTTCTAATAATATGATGGAACAAAGCTCATGGTGGGAGCAGATGGTGAAATTTTAACAGATGACATGGAGAAAGTGGAGTAATTAAATTTTTATTTTGCTAATATATTTTCTATCAAAGAGGATTATCTTTAAACACCATAAAACAGGATGTTCTTGATTAAGAGGAAGCTGAAGACCAAGAAATGAGAAAAAAATAATGCAATATGCTTTTAATGAGCTGAAAGTCTTTTGGCTCAGAGTTATATCCTTGTGACTTCAACAACAATTGAGGTCAGAGAACCACAGTGTACCTTCTTTTATTAATAAGCTGACATCTCACTACAATTATGATGTGCTAGTTACTGTTCTCAGCATAAGGATATTATCTTATTTGATTCTCACAGTAGCCCTATGTGATAATTTTATTAGCTTCTTTTTAGTGATAAAGATATTGAGCCATAGAGAAGTTAACTTTACTAGGGTCATGTATCAATCAAGTGGAGGGACTGGGATTCTAACCCAGGTACTTCAGTATCAGTATTCATGGGTTAAACTCCATGCCATACTTGCCAAGCTGAAACACAGAAATGCCAAAACACTGAAGGCCAGAAAGGGGTTTTTAATTTTCAGGATAGAAGACTAGGTATATTCAAGAGTCACTACAAAGCAAGATTAATTGATCTAGAGTCAAATTATAGATTATTTTTGCAGAATAATGTTTTCTTTTAAAATTATTAAAATACAGTTGACACCATGTTACATTAGTTTCAGGTGTATGACATTATGATTTGACAAGTCTATACATTATGCTCACCACAAGTGTAGCTGCTATCTGTCATCATAAAATGCTATTACAATACCACTAATTATATTCCCTATGCTGTAGCTTTCATCTCTGTGAATCACTCATTCTGTAACTGGAAGCCTGTACCTCCCTCTTCTCTTCAATACTTTTCATCCATCTACCACCTTCTCCCCTTGGCAACCATCAGTTTGTTATCTGTATTTATGGATCTGTTTCTGCTTTTTGTTTGTTTCTTTGTTGTTTTTTCTTTTTTTAGATTTCACACGTTTTATTTTTTAATTCCGCAAAAGAGTGAAACCATATGGTATTTGTCTTTCTCTGACTTATTTCACTTAGCATACATAATACTCTCTAGGTCTATCCATGTTGTTGTAAAAGAATGCAAGATCTCATTCTTTTTTTGGGGGCGGGGTCAGCAGTACTCCATTGTGTATACATTACACACACACACACACACACACACACACACACACACACTCACCCCACATCATTTTTGTTCATTTATCTGCTGATGGAGCCTTGGATTGTTTCCATATCTTGGTTATTGCAAATAATTGCTGCAACAAACATTAGGGTGTATTTCTGTTTTTGAATTGGTGTTTTTGTTTTCTTTGGGTAAATACCCAGTAGTGGAATTACTAGATCATATGGTAGTTTTATTTTTTATTTTTTGAGGAACCTTCATACTGTTTTCCATAGTGGCTATACCATTTTACATTCCCACCCCAGTGCACAAAGTTTCCATTTTCTCCACATCCTTGCCAACACTTGTTACTTTTTTTTATTTTAGCCATCCTAACAAGTGTAAGATAATATTTCTTTGTGGTTTTGATTTGCATTTCCTTGATGAGTAGTGCTATTGAGCATCCCTTCATATGTCTGTTGGCCATCTGTATGTCTTCTTTGGAAAAAAGTCCATTCATGCCCTCTGTTCTTTTTCTAGCTCTGTTAGGTGTAAGGTTAGCTTGTTTATTTGACATTTTTCTTTCTTTTTGAGGTAGGCCAGTATTGCTATAAACTTTCTTCTTAGAACCGCTTTTGTTCTAAGCTTTGTATCCCAAAGGTTTTGGACCATTGTGTTTTTATTTTCATTTGTCTCCATGTGTTTTTTTATTTCCTCTTTGGTTTCTTGGTTGACCCATTCATTGTTTAGTATCACATTATTTAACCTCCATGTTTTTGAGTTCTTTCCAGATTTTTTTCTTGTACTTGATTTCCAGTTTCATAGCATTGTGGTTGGAAGAGCTATATGGTATGACTTCACTCTTCTTGAATTTGTGGAGACTTGTTTTGTGGCCCAATATCTCATCTATTCTGGAGAACCTTCTATTTGCACTTGAGCACATATTTATTCTGCTGTTTTAGAATGAAATGTTCTGAATATATCTGTTAGATCCCTCTGGTCAAATGTGTAATTCAAAGCCACTCTTTCCTTTTTGATTGTCTGTTTGGATATCTCTTGGTTGATGGAAGTGGGATGTTAAAGTCCTCCACTGTTATTGTATTACTTACTGATTACTTCCTTTATGTTTGTTAATAGTTACTTTACATATTTGGGTGTTCCCATGTTGGGTGCATAAATATTTACAATTGTTATCTTCTTATTGGATTGTTCTCTTTGAATATAAAGTGTCCTTTTTTGACCCTTGTTATACTTTGTTTTAAAATCTGTTTTTTCCATTGTAAGTATTGCTACCCCAGCTTTCTTTTCACTTCCATTCCACAGTTTTTATCTTCCTTCACTTTCAGTATACATGTGTATTTAGGTTTGAAAATGATCCCCTTGTAGGCACCATATATATTGGTCTTGTGTTTTTACTCATTCTGTCACCCTGTATCTTTTGATTAGAATGTTGAGTCCATTTACATTCAAAGTAATTATTGATTGTTATGCATTTATTGCCATTTTGTTACTTGTTTTATGTAATGTTTTTGTAGTTCTCTGTTCTAGTCTTCTCTTGCTTTCTTATGGTTTGCTGACTTTCATTAGTAATATACTTAGATTCTTTTCTCTCTCTCCCTCTCCGTCTTTCTCTTTTTGCATATCTGTTACTGTTTTTTGATTTGTGGTTACCATTAGGTTTATATATAACATCTTCTGCATATAGTGGTCTATATTAAGTTCATGGTTGCTTAAGTTTGAACCCATTCAAAAAGCACTAAATTTTTACTCACCTCCCTCACACTTTAAGTATATGGTGTCATAATTTACATGCCTTTGTTTTGTGAATCCCTTCACTGATTTTTATAGATATACTTTTACTGCTTTTGAGCTTCCTACTTTTCTTACTCCTGTTTATGGTCTTTCCTTTCCACTCGAAGAGTCTCCTCTAAAATTATTTTGTAAGATTGGTTTAGTTGTGATAAATTCCTTTACCTTTTGTTTGTCTAGGAAACTGTTTATCTCTTTTTCTATTCTGAATGATAGCCTTGCTGGATAGAGTGCTTGGTTGCAAGGTTTTTTGTGTTTTGTTTTTGTTTGTTTGTTTTGGTTTGGTTTGGTTTTTCTTTCAGCACTTGGAATATATCTTGCCACTCTCTTCTGATGTGCAAAGTTTCTGCCGAAAAATCAGCTGAAAATCTTATGGGATTTCCCTTGTATATAACTGTTTTCTTTTCTCTGCTTCTTTTAAAATTCTTTCTTAAATCTCTACATTTTAGCCTTTTTAATTACTATGTGTCTTGGTGTGGACTTCCTTAAGTTGATTTTGTTGGAAACTACCAGTGTTTTCTGGATTTGGATTTCTTTTTTCTTCCTCAGAGTTAGGAAGTTTCCAGCTATTATTTCTAAAACTAAATTTTCTGTCTCCTTTTCTCTCTCTTTTTTGGAATTTCTATATTGTAAATATTACCATGCTTGATCTTATTGCTGAGTTCCCTAAGTCTATTTTCTTTTCTTTTCTTTTTTTTTTCCTCTTTCTCTGGTTTAGTTTGATTGTTTTCCATTACTCTTTCAGGTTACTCAATTCTATTATTTATTCCACTTAGTTTATCTTTAATTAATATATTGAGTTCTTCATTTCTGATTCGTTCTTTTTCATGTTTTTTTTCTCTTTGTGAAGTTCTTCCTGAGATCCTCCACTCTTCTCTAACCCAGTGAATATCTTCATTACCACTATTTAAGTTCTGTACTAGCCATGTGATTAATTTTTATTTCATTTAGGTCTCTTGCTGTGATTTTGTCCCATTTCTTCATTTGGGATGTATTCCCCTGTCTTCTCATTTTGCTTAACTCTGTGTCTGTTTCTATATGTTAGTAAATTCAGCTACATCTGCTGTTGAAAGTAGTGACCTTATGAAGAAGTGGTCTTTTACCCTGCTGTGGAATATCTCCTGTTCACCAGAACCTTGCACTTCAGGGGTGTCTCCTATGTGTGTTGCCTGCACCTCACTATTATGACTGAGCTGTCTTTGCCTTCAGTGTGGTTGTCTGTAATGACTGTTTTTATCTATTATTGGCAGTGTTTGTTTCCTGTGTTTTTAGTGGGCCAACCTGTGGCTGTGTTGGGCTAGTAAGACTAGGCATTTACCAGAGATGCAGTAGCCTTACACTGCAGAAGAATGCAGGGTGAGAGCACAGGGTACCAGCAAGGACCACACCAGGAGGGGACCTACAGCCGCTGGGACTGAGGTATGGGAGGTTGTAGGAGTTGTGGAGTGTGGATCCATGGAGGTGTCCAGTGATGGGAGGTGTGGTATTAGCACAAATTGTTCAAGTAGCTGTTGGAAGAGACCTGGAGCTGAGACCCAACTTGAATGGGAGGGTCTACAGGAGAATGCAGGTTGGGATGCACTGTTAGCGAGTTAGATAATGAATGTTGGGGCAGTGCTCATTCCCTCAGGTGTCTTTGTGTTTATGCTGGGGCCTGGCAGAGGGAAATAGCACCTACTAGTAAGGAGCTACTTTTTTATTAACACCAATTGTATATTTCTCAGTAGTGTGTCACAGGGAATACTTGGTTGCCTCCTATTGTTGATGGTTATTTTCCACTGATCATTTCTAATAATGAATTCCATGAAGATTCCTTCCGATTTTTGTCCTCAAGACCAATTTTGTTTTTTTCAGTAAAGAGACATTCAGTTTAATGTTTTTTTTTTTTTTCTCTCTTACTCATTATTCCTTGGAGAAAAATCTTTACAAAGCTTGCATAAAGAATTTGGGGATTAAATTCAATTGCTTATATTTTGTATTTAGCCACTTTATTCTTTAAGCTTGCTATCCTCATTGTTTTTCATTCCAGAGAGCCACTGGAGTCTAACATAGTTTTCTTCCTCTCCAGAGTGCATAAAAAGGCTTATCTGATCACCTTAACTACTCAGCTAGCTGGAACCCACCCCTCCTCTGAGGTATGAATTACCTCTAATCATTTATCACCTGAGTCATTATGATAGGCATTTTTTTTAATTCAATTTCTTTTCAGAGTAACAGAATTCATTGTTTATGCACCACACCCAGTGCTCCATGCAATACACACCCTCCATAATACCCACCATCAGGCTCCCCTAACCTATTTTTCCTTTTCTCTCAAATTTAAGCTTCTTGGCAATGGGGGCTTGTATTCCTGTCCATCCCATCTCCCTTGGCTACAGGCACTTTAGCAGACTGAAATGCTGTGGTGTTATCATACTGAATCTACTGAGCCAGAAACAAATGGGTACTTACTTTTTTTTTTTTTAGCTTATTCTTTCTTTTTTTAAAAAAAATTTTAAAAATTTTAAAAATAAACATATAATGTATTTTTATCCCCAGGGGTACAGGTCTGTGTATCGCCAGGTTTACATACTTCACAGCACTAACCATAGCACATACCCTCCCCAATGTCCATAACCCCACCCCCCTCTCCCGACCCCCCTCCCCCTAGCAACCCTCAGTTTGTTTTGTGAGATTAAGAGTCATTTATGGTTTGTCTCCCTTATGATCCCATCTTGTTTCATTTATTCTTTTCCTGACCCCCATACCCCCCATGTTGCATCTCCACTTCCTCATATCAGGGAGATCATATGATAGTTGTCTTTCTCTGATTGACTTAT
>PISX010014390.1:0-15119 GCA_004024625.1 Mellivora capensis
AAAAAAAATAAGATTCCATGCTCTTATTGGACTCATAAATGTAATCAAAATAGTAGCTTGTTGTTCATTCCCAAGTCTCTCTTGCAATTTGGTTTTATCATGTGACTGAGTTTTAGCTAATGCATAAAAGATGAACCTTGGCAAGCCTGGCATAAGAACCTGGTATAAGAGACTTCCATAGGTGAATCTCTAGCTCTTTTTCCTCTGGCTGTTTGGAACAGAGGTCACTCTTAGCATAACCCTTGGGAGACATATGTGAAATTAAGTGAAATGAAAGACAGTTGAATGTCTGAATTGGCTTCCACTACTTAGGAACATCCTTTTTGGACTTCATGTGAATGAGTAAGCCACTATGATTTGGGGTTTATTTGTTTCAGCAGCTCGCATCACCATAATTAATAAAACTGACAAAGCTTTTATTATAACAACTTTATACCAAACATAGAAGCATATCAAGGAAAATATTTAGTTTACAGATGGGGATGTGAACAAGGGAGAAGTTGTTACTTTTCTAATGAAGCATATTAGATTACTGTTAGATCAGGAATTGGGGCCAGGTTTCTTGACTCAACTGTCTGATACAAAAGAGATTGACAGCAGTCTCTCTGAACTTTGAAAAACTGTATAATTTAAGCAAATCTTTCTTATGACTCCTATCACAATTTATTGTATTATGGATATTTGGATACATATTTTATATAATTTATCCTTCTAGATATTATATTCATGGAGAGTGGGATTATGTTCTATTGTATATCCAGGAACATCTTGTTCTATGCTTTGTTAAACACTTTAAAATCTCAGTAATTGGGGGCTCCTGGGTGGCTCAGTGGGTTAAGCCTCTGCCTCCAGCTCAGGTCATGATCTCAGGGTCCTGGAATCGAGCCCCAAATCGGGCTCTCTGCTCAACAGGGAGCCTGCTTCCCCTTCTCTCTCTCTGTCTGCCTCTCTGCCTACTTGTGATCTCTTTCTGCCAAATAAATAAATAAAATCTTTAAATAAAATAAAATCTCAGTAATTGTTTATTAAATGGATGTTTGAGGTGTCAGCAAATATTTTATATTACATAGGTTAGAAACTATCTAGATATGCAGATAAATTAATTTATTCCCTAACTGTGGTTATTTATATCTCAAACATTTTGTCAGTATTCCTCATCCGAGAGTTAAATAGAATGAGTTTTATGTGCATTAACCACAGATTTTTTTTCTATAGCTTAGGCGAAATTTGACATATTCTTATAAAAATTATTGAGCTTTTAAGTTGTCACTTTTTTGAAAAAATCTATATCAAGATTCCATTTGTTTATTTTTTTGTGCTGTATACAAGTCACATGGACAACTGGAAAGGAATAAAAATTCTTTGTGTGAGCTGTGTTCATGCAAATGTAAATATATATGAGTAAGCAGCTATAAAAAGTCCTTCATTTAATTCTTTTTCTAATCGAAAAAATTTTAATTAACATATAATGTATTGTTTCAGGGGCACAGGTCTGTGATTCATCAGTCTGACACGACACCTAATACTCACCACAGCGCATACCTTCCCCAATGTCCATCATGTAGCCACCCCATCCCACCACCTGCCTCCTCTCCAGCAACCTTCAGTTTGTTTCCTTAGATTAAGAATCTCTTATAGTTTGTCTCCCTCTCTGGTTTCATCTTGTTTCATTTCTTTCCTCTCTTCCCCTATGATTGATCCTCCACCTTGTTTCTTAAATTCTGGATATCAATGAGATAATATGGTATTTGTCTCTGATTGACTTATTTCACTTAGCATAATACCCTTTAGTTCCATCCATATCACTGCAAATGGCAAGATTTCATTTTTTGATGGCTGTATAATATTCCTCTGTGCATGTGTGTGCATGTGTGTGTGTATCTTCATTTAATTCTAACAGTAATTTACTTCACCCTAAAGTGAGATTCATAATTTTATTTCTAAGCATTCATTTACGTATTTCTTTTCATCAGTGGTTCTGAAATTTTGTACTCTTTGATCTTAAAAGCTTCCTTTTTATTTACTTTGATAGAAAAAAAAACCACAATTGCCAAATGCACTGTTAAATCAAGGGCTGAGGATGTAGCCAAAACACAAATTAATTCTATTTGTTAAGGATTTTATTTTATAGGTATTAAAGATAATTAGAATGATCAAGATACTTAATATTTAGATGTTAGTACTAGTCAGTACAAGTTAGTACTAATGCTTTTAATATAAGTCATTTTATGCAAGAACACAATTTAGAAATCAATAAAGTTTAGAAATATTACCATAATCTTGAAGACCATTTTTTTCCTTTCATGTGGTGTATATTTACTTTTTCCTCTGTATTATTAGACATACTATCATCACTATTACCATATTAGACATTGTGATGAGGATAACAAGCTCACATTTTGGTGTTGTTCCTTAAGAATACATAATCTTGCCGGAAAAATAAGGCAAATTCATACTGATGCTCTAACTTCGGTACAGGTGTTAAATGGAGTGTCAATTAGGTGGTGGATAGAATTGAAGCAAAGTCTTCAAGAATGGTCAAAATTCAGAAAGGCAGAGGTGAGGAGTGAGGGTCTTTAAAGCAAAGAAAACTTGTTGCAAACTGTGTACAGGTAAAATAGAATTAATAGTTCTCAACACATTAGAATCATCTAAGGAGTTTTAAAAAGCCTTGTGCCAAATGAAACAAGATGGAACCAGAGAAGGAGACAAACCATAAGAGACTCTTAATCTCAGGAAACAAACTGAGGGTTGCTGGAGTGGAGGGGGGTGGGAGGGATGGGGTGGCTGGGTGATGGACATTGGGGAGGGTATGTGAGCTCAGTGAATTGTGTAATACTGACGAATCACGGACCTGTACCCCTGAAACAAATAATACATTATATGCTACTGAAAAAAAAAGATTATATATATATATATATATATATATATATATGTATATATACACACACATACATATATATGTATATGTATACACACACACACACAACATACACACACACACACAACTGCAAAAAAACAAATGTCTTATCCCAGGGCACACTCTAGACCTATTAAGTGAGACTGTGGATGTTATCAGGAATGAGCAATTCTAAAGCTTCCCTTTCCATAAGGAAACTGAGGTTGAAAATTGCTGGAGGAAATCATGTTGTAGTGACAATGCCATCTGCTTGGCTACAACTGTAGTAGAAAGGGACCACATGGGAAGTAGTTGTGAATGGAAATAAACAGGCTTATTATGAAATCTTATAAATCTTAGTTATTGGGAATTGAGGGAAACTAGAAAGAATAACATGTTACTTTCAAGCTTTTAATTCCCAGCAACTAGAACAGTGAGGCAATTAATTGTCAGAAGAGAGAGCTGGCCATAATGTGAAAGGGATGACTTCAGGTGTAAGTGTACTAACTTCAAGCTAATACTGAAACATCCAGGTGAATATAGCTATTATATAGTTGTCAAAACATTTTTAGGTGGCTTTCTCTTGCAAAATGTATTAATACAAATACTTGTGTTTCTGTTGCATATCAAAATTATTGACAACTTTCATACTGTTTTGTTTTTTTAATGGATTCTGGACTTAAAAACTATTTTAAAACCCAGGTATCACATCTGTGAACAAATGTAACTAAATTTTTCCCACAAATACAAAATTCAAAGTAGAATATTACCTCATGAAGCATGTTCCATTTGCTCTGACCTAGACTTGGCTCAAATACCCCAAAGCTAAAAATTAACTGTAGCAAGGCAGTTACTGATGAAATTACTGAATACAGATTGGTAGAAAAGGAGTTGAAGTGCTAAGAAAAGCAGGTAAATAGAAGCCCACATTGGAGACCCTCAGTTGGATATTAATTTGGATGTCAAAATCCTCCCCCATCAATACATGGAATAGTTTCTGTTCAGAGTTAAGCCATGAAACTATTCTAATACACTTCATAATAATAATAAAACATCTTAATTTATGAAACTATTTGAATTCTAATCTTCCCTTAAGCAGTAAATATAAGCATTTTAAATTAAAAAATATAGCATACATTAAAAATTGAAATTTCTTTAGCTGATTCTCTTTCAGAACACCCTATATCCCTAACTTTGTATTAATTATCTCATAACATCTTCTTCCTATTCATACAGTAGAGGTACAATTATTTAGAGGACTATTGATAAAACCAACTTGAACTCACATACATTTCCTCAAATTTGGTATCTATCACTCTATTCTCAAACTTGTAAAAATATTATTACAGAAATGTTATTGTTCTAATTATAAATTTTACTCCCTTTAAATTGAACTATGTTTTTGAAAGTGCACTTAGATTAACTATAAATGTATACTTCAAAGTCTAGGGCAACCACTGAAAGAAGTAAGAAGTATAATCGACAAGCTAAGGAAGGAAAGAAAATGGAATAATATAAAATTCTTAGTTAAAACCACAAAAGGCAGAAAAAGAACAGAAGACAAAATAGGAATAAAGAGCAGGACAACAAATAGAAAATAGCAACTGATAATGTACATGTTAATTTAATCATATGTATAATAACTTTAAATACCAGTGGTCTAAAAACACCAATTAAAATACATGTATCATCAGAGTGGATCAAAATATATACACAGCTATGTGTTTTCTACAAGAAACCCCCTTAAATATAAAGATACATTTGGTTAAAAATAAAGGAATAGAGAAAGATATACCACACTAATACTAATCAAAAGAAAGATGGAGTTATGTCAATCCTGGACAGAGAAGACTTCAAAGCAAAAAAATTATCAAGGATAAAGAGGGGCATTAAATGATAATAATGGGATCAATTCCTTAAGAAGATATGACAATCATTAATGTGTATGCTCCTAACAACAGAGCCCCAAATACATGCAGCAAAAATTGACAGTACTGCAAAGATAAATAGATGAATCCATCATTATAGTTGGAGACTTCAACATCCCTCTATGAGAAATGGACAGATCCAGCAGGCAGAAAATCAGTTAGGACATAACTGAACACAATACTATCATCAATAAACTGGATATTACTGGCAAAATATGTGAAAGATTCTATAAATTAACAGGCAAAATATATAAGTATTAAATACCAAAAATCTTTAAAAGTTAAATAAGTGAAAACTAAATGATTATTCTTTAATGTTTATTTTATTAAATATTTTGTAAAAATAAAAGCAATTTGCAATGCTCACATTTGCTTTTAAAAACATAAACATCATTTTTTAGTTTTTAAATTAATTTTAATTTACATTTTAAATACAAATATATTCTTTCATATGCATTAAATTTCATTACATTATGTACATAAATCCTTTGGATCATTAAAACCTATAGAACAAAAACCGAGTAAAAATCTTAATTATAACAAAATAAAGATCGTGCTGAAATGAAGCAAAAATAAATATTAAATAAAATATAATAATTCATAAGCCAAATATGATTTTATTTTTATAATATATTGACATCATTTGTTCATCAACAGAAATCCCAAACATATGTAATAATAATTTAGTTATCACTGAAATATTTGTGACTTTCAGTCATGTAAAAAAAACCTTAGCTTTACACCTATTTTTCATTTTGTTTAAAAGTATATCTGTCAAAGGAGGAAGATACATCATAGGTTGTTAGCATGACTTATAACTTTTAAATGTGGAGACATAGAGGACATGGGCTCCATTCCTTTTATACTCCTTTTCCAAGCTCCTGGCACATTAGGGTAGGTTTGTAGTATCTGATAGATTTGCCAGACTAGGCAGGGGCGCATCACAGTGTTATCCCCTCGTGGGACATATAGGAAATGAGAATTATAAAGGAGGTTAAGTTAGGATATTTCTAAAAGGTTTATTGAAAAAAAGTTTTCTTTTTATTATATAATTTTAAGAGAAATACAAAGTATTAACAGACATAACAAATATTGAATTTGCCCTCTACATTTAAGTAAAATATTTTCAAATTTTAAAATGAGAAATAAGAATTCTTATCTACTTAATTGTTTTATATCGGGTTTTATGTTTGAGATGATTATTTATAATTTTGAATAGAGATGTTTTATGTGATCTCCAAATTCTTAGTGGTAACCATAGAATATGCATTTTTCTCAATAAGAATAGAATAAAAAATTAAATAATTATACATATTAAAATGTATAACAATTTATATCAATATAAGCAAACATTTTTATTTTATTCACGAAGTTAAAATTTTTTAAATATTTTTAATCATTATTGAAGAACAACTTGTATATTAATTGCATCAGTTTCAAGTATAACATTTTATGAATTTTGACAGTTGTACATACCAATGGACCTCCCCATGGTCAAGATATGGCATATTTCCATCATCTTCAAATAGTCCTTGTGCCCCTTTTCAGTTCATCTTTTCCTTGCTCCAGGCCAGAGGCAACTACTGATCTGTATTTTGTCACTACAGATTAATTTGCATTTTACATGAATGGAATCCTAGTGATGTATTATTTTGGTCTGGTTCTTTCATTCAATATATTGTTTTGAAATTCATTCATGTTGTTCCATTTTTCAATAGTTTACTCCTTTTTATCACTGAGTAGTTTTTTTATTCTATTGTACTTTTTTTTCCCTTTTTTTTTTAATTTCCCTGTCAGCACCATTTGGTTTGCCTCCACTTTGGGGCTGTTCTGATTGAAGCTGTTATGAACATCTGTGTATAAGCTTTTGTTTTGTTTTGTTTTGTTTTTTTTGAGGAACAGAGAAAGAGAGAGTGCAGGCATCTGGGGGGAGAGGCAGAGGGAGACGGAGAGGGAGAAAATCTTAACCAAGTTCCACGCCCAGCACAGAGCCCCTTGTGAGCTTATTCTCACAATACTGGTATCATGACCTGAGCCGAAATCAAGGGTTGGATGCTTAACTGACTGAGAGACCCAGGTGTCTCTGTGTATAAATCTTTGTGTGGATATATGTTTCCATTTCTCTTTAGTAGATAGATACCTAACACTAGAAAATCTGGCTATATGATAGGTGTAGATTTAACTTTTTAGGAAGCTATTAAATAGTCTTCCATAGTGGCTGTACCATTTCACATTCCTGCCAGCATGAATAAGAGATCAAGCTGCTCCATATCCTTACCAGTTCTTGATATTATTGGTCTTTAAAAATTTTAGCCATTTTGGTGACTGTGAAATAATACCTCACTATGGTTTTAATTTTCATTTTTTAATGAATTATAATGGTAAATTCAATGTTAATTATATTCAATTATAATGTTCAATTATAATGTTAATGCTATAAATTATATATAATTTATAAATTATAAAGTTAATGTTCAATTATAATGTTAAATTTTGAGATTTGAATTAATTTTGAATCTAGTCTACATACTCATGCCATATGATGAAATTCTAATTTGCAGAATGCCTGTGTCTTTTCAGAAAAGTGCTCTTGTTTGACAACCATAAAAATATTTGATAAATTTTGCATGGGGCTTCTTCTCATGATTCTCAGCCTCTCCATCACTCACCACTCCCCACTCCAACCAGCTGTTCTTTGGACTTCAGGCTGCTCCCATTAAAGGCCAGGAATACAAATTTCTCCAGCACCTCCATAGGCGCACATCTTACTCGGGTTGCTGAAAGTAGATGTCATCATAGAAGACCATGTTGGTGGGTTATGCTCTGTATGCTGCAATGGAGCAGCAAGTGTAAATGTGATTCTCCATTCTGCCTTCTGGGGCAAGAGAGTGTTGCCCGGTCAGACTCGGTTCTACTGAAGTTCCTGTTAAGGAGACCTAAATGACGGATCTTGTTACTGGGTGGAGACTGCTGCCCTATTCCATCTATTCCATCTATTCTAGATACTGCCCCTCTGCAGCTTCTTGGCTCAAACTTTTACCTATCTGTGCAGCACCAATGCACTTTGGCACTCTGGCTGAGATTTTAGACCAGACTCTTTCCACTTGAGGCTTATTACATAGATTTTTCAAACATTTTCAAGAAGGGATTTTCTTACAGAAGTATCTGGCTGCTTAAGAAATTTTGAACCCAAAGAATATTTGGGGGAGCTTGTCAAAACACATTTTATATATGAAGCTTTGTTATAAGGACAGATGCAATACTTTGGACACACTGTGAATAATGAACACACAAGAAAATTGCACATTTCAGTCTTTCAAAAATGTTTCCAGGATTTAGGAATGACAAGATTATAATGGTTGGTATGCAGAAAATGAGGCACCATAACTGATAAGCTTTAAAACTTCTGGGCTTACCTTTGTGATGTGTGATTGAAAAATGGAAAAGCTCTCCTTTTGATTTTCTTTTCCATCTGTTTTTTTCATTTAACTATCCAAGAACTATATCATTTATCCCTCAAAATGGCCTCCTTTTTATTTGACCAAGTTTTTTCTTTTTTTTTCTGAAGACTGGAGCCTATCTTATGCTCTGTAGGACTCTACTCTGTGTGGCAAATAGTCCATTATCTGATATTAGTAGAATAAAAGCATTCTACTTCTGATATCTATGAGCTAAGATGAGATAAAAATTCACTTAACACAAAGGTTTTAGCAATGATATGATGGTTAAAACTTCATGATTGGAGAACTAGAATTTGTATTTGTTCAGTTAAAAATATATAATATACAAAATATACTTACAAAAATGGTTTCATTTACTGTACAAAATAAGTGAATCTGTGCACATTAATCACAATTACTTTGTAAAAGGCTATGGCATATATTTTAAACAAATAAACAATAGATCCTCTGTTCCAAGAAACATTTCATCTAAGAAAAATTGATTTTGTAATTCAAACCAGAAATTCCTCTAAATATTCAACATATATTGGCTTATTTTGTATGCCATTTTATCTGGGCAATTTCTGTTGACATTTTTCGTGTTCGTAACTTCATAGGCTGTGGTCATTTGTTACCCAGGCATCACCCATCTGCACATACATTTGTCATTCTTCTGCTGATTTGGCTCTAGTTGGGCAACAGGAAGTTAGAGCTAGTGGAATAATGCTGTTATATGAAGGATATCATTAGAGGACAATATTGTACTTCAAAGACTAAGCACATATGGTTTTGACTTTTAAAAAGATGGCAGGTGGACATGAAGAAAAAGTTGATTTCAAATTTATTTCCATGATAGGAGGAACTTCTTAAAAGTCTGAGGAAGATTAATTTTCAATTTGGAATTCCTAATAACTGAAACATGATCAGGGTTTTACAACTTCCTGAGGTAAATTGTCTGGATGACCAAGCCATCTTCATGTAAACCAAAGGAACAATTTAATATAGGTATCAGAATGATAGGACACTGACAAATGTTGACAAGAGAAACTTTAGAAAGCCAACACATTTAAAACACAATATATTTGAAAAGCTTTAAGTAGAGGATTTATAATAACAGCAAATCAAAAAAATAAATAATTAACTAAAATTTCCTTTAGTTTAAAAACTGGGATCCAAATAAAATCAAGCATGATTTCAAAAACCAGTTTTTATTTTAAAAGACTGATTTGTTATGTATCTAATTTAATTTTGAATGCTGTTCAACATATGAGGGCTTTCTTATGTCCTAGAATGCTAAGGCTTCTTTAATGATGATAACAGTTGGGTTTTTGTAAAATCAAGTTTTTTTTTCTTTTGTAGTTCTGATGCCTCCAATCGAAGAAGGGGTAAAGTTTGGTCAAACATAAATGAGAATTTGACTTAGCAATTGTCCTACAGACATTTTCACATGCAATATTTGCATATTCTTCAGCAATAATTACCATAACAAAGTATAAGAAATCCCCTAAATGTCCATTTGTAGGGGACACATTAGATCAGCTATGCTACAAATGAACATTATAATACTGTACTCCCACATAAATACACAGATCTATATATAATGCTGTGGAAAAATCTCCATGAGACATGACATGGAGACACTGAAGCCAAAGAAGGTGTTGGTGGTGCTCAGACTCAGAAACACTTAGGAAGGCTACAGCCTGGAGGTATGGGCTTATTAAAAGCTGAAAATTAAATGAAAGATTAAGACTTCTCCCCATTCCCCAAGCCTACCACTATATCAACAAGGCTGTAAATATAATAATGGTGATTATAGCTGAAAGACCTGCCAGATACAATCTCAGAGCCAAGTGCATAGGAAACTTGAAGTCAACAAGGGAGATAAAATAAGGACACACCAGGAATCTGAAGCATCTGATAGCTGTAGTTGTAAACATAAAACTCTGCTCCTAACCAGATTACCAAAGTCTCTCACTAAAGATTTATTTGCTTGTTTGGTTTTCAAAAACGAACATACAAACAAGCAAAGAAAGCAGAAAACTAGAAGGTATGCCAAAAACATGAACAAAACAAAACAAAACACACTCTGAAGAGACAAACATCCGAACCAGACTTAGGAATGATACAGATATTAAAATTATGAGACAAGGATTTAAAATAACTATAATTAACATATAAAGAATAATAACTAAAAAATAGACAGCATGCAAGAGTGCTTTTGATGGTCTCACCAGTAGATTGGACATAGCTGAGAAAATAATTACTGAATTTAAATATAGGCCAATAGAAACTACTCAAATTGAAATGCAAAGGGGAAAAAAAAAACATAGAAGAGAACATTTAAAAACTCTGGGACAATTTCTAAAGATGTAAGTTATGAGCAATTTGAGTACCAGTAGAAAAGAGAGTGAAGCAGAATGTTGAAGTAATAAGGGGTGAGGATTTCCCAAAATGAAAAAGAAAATCCCACAAACTTAAAATGCTACAAACAGTGAAATTATCTGTCAAAAGTGAAAGAGAAATACTCTTTCACATAAACAAAAATTGGGGAAATTCATTGTCAGAAGTCTGGCCCTACAAGAAATGTTAAAATAATTTTTTCAGGTAGAAGAAAAATGATATATCAGGAATCTACACAAAGAAAGAAGATCATTAGAAAAGGAAATGATGAATTAAAATAAAATATTTTTATTATTATAAGTTGATCTAAAGTGTAACTATTTGTTTAAAGTTTAAAGTGCCAATGTAATGGATGATTATAGCTTATGGTTACCTGAAATGCACTGCAGCAATGTGACAAGGAATGGGAGAGAGGAATTGGAAATACTTGGTTTTAAGATACCTGCATTATATATGAAGTGTTATAGTGGTATTTGATGGTGGACTTAGATTATTTTTTAAGACTTATTTATTTATTTATTTATTTATTTACCTGAGAGAGAAATCTTGAGCAGGGGTGAAGGTCAGAAGGAGACGTAGATGTAGACTCTCACTGAACAGGGAGCCCAGTTCAGGGCTCCATCCTAGGAACCTGAGATCATGACCTGAGCCGAAGGCAGATGCTTAGCTGACTGAGACACCTGGGCTTCCCTGGACTTAGATTATTTTAAGATTAATATAATAAACACTGTGGTTACCAGTTAAAAAAATTTTAAAAGAAGTATAAGTAATATGCTAAAAAAGGAAAAAAGAATCACATAAAATTTTCAATTAAAATCAGAGAAGGAAGAAAGAAAGGAAAAAAGAAACAAAGAACAACTATAATAAATAAAATACAGTTATGAAGAATAGAGGGATCAATCCAACTAAATCAACATTTACTTGAAACACTAATAGTCAAATATACCAAATAGATGACAAGGCTGTTACAGGGAATAATAAAAAATGACACAACTGTAGAGATCCAACAATAGAAATTCCTTATATTTAAAGAAAATTTTAAATATAAACACCTGAATTCGTTAAAAGTAAGGGATGGGGAAAAATACTACATGCTAATACTAAACTAAAGAAAAATGGAATAACTACATCAATTTCAGAAAAGCAGAGTTCAGAACAAGGAAGAATTTTAGTCATAAAGAGGGGCATTACATAGTGATTCAAGTATTATTTTGCAAGAAGACACAACATTCCTAAACTTCTATGACATAGTAGCAGAACCTATTACATGAGAGGAAAAACTGATAAAAAAATAGGCAAAGCCATTACAATAGTTGGAGACTTTAATACCCCCTTTGCTATAATTGATACATCAAGCAGACAAAAATCAGTAAGAATATACATGATCTTAACAGCACTATCAGTCTGCTTGAACTAATTGACAGTAAAGAGTAATCTGTCAAAGAATTGTAGAATATGCGTTCTTCTTAAGCTCATATGGAATATCCTTAAAGGCAGGCTGAATTCTGTACCATAAAACAATAATGAATTAAAACACACACACACACACACACACACACACACACACACACACAGAGAGTATGTTTTCAGACCAATGGGAATAACTAAAAACCAAAAATAGAAAGATAATTAGAACATCAGCAAATATTTGAAAATTAAACATAATACTAAATACTACATGGATCAAAGATATCATTTCTTCCCAATTAGAGCTATAGATTCAATACAATCCTAACCAAAATTTCAGTCAGCTATTTTATAGATATTGAGAAAGCAATTCTAGAATTTTTATGGAAAGACAAAGGACATGAAATTTCCAACTAGAGTAAAACAAAGTTAGAATATTTATAGTATGCAAGTTGAAGAGTTACTGTAAAGTTACAATATTCAAGACCAGTTGATAGTGGAGAAAAAAAGAGGCACGTAGACAAATGGAACAAAATAATGATTTCAGGAATAGACAAAAATAGTCAACTGATTTTTGACAAAGACATTTGAATGGAGAATGAATTGTCTTTCCAACAAATGGTGCCGGAGAAGTTAGATGTCCATGTGCAAAAAAATGACCTAGACACAGAACTTAACAACCTACACAAATATTAGTTCAAAATAAAACATAGAATGCTATGTAAATTACAAAACTGTAAAACTCCTAGAAGAAACAGGAAAAAATATACATGTTCTTCAGTTTGGTGAAGTTTTTAGATATAATGCTAAAAATACAATCCATGAAAGAAAAAGAAAAAGAAATTGGATTATTCTAATTAAAAACTTTTTCTCTGCAAAAGAAAATGTTAAGAGAATGAAATATAAGTTATGAACTTGGAGAAAATATTTGCAAATCACATATCAGATGAAGAACTTGTGTCCACAATGTAAAAAGAACACTTAAAACATAACGAGAAAAAACACAACTCTGTTAAAAGTGTGCAAAAGGAAAAAATGTGCAAAAGATCTGGACACTTCACTAAAGAAGATATAAAGATGGCAAATAAGAATAAGAGTATTCTCAATATCATTTGTCTAATGACAACTTGTCTAATGACAAATGATATTGAGAATATTAGACAAAACAGTGAGATACCACTACATTCCTATTAGAATGGCTAAAATGTTTTGTGATTTTTTAAATCTTATTTTATTTAAACTCAATTAATTAAATTCAACTAATTAACACATCATTAGTTTCAGATGTAGAGTTCAGTTATTCATCAATTGCGTTTAACACCCAGTGCTCATTACATCATTTGCACTCCTTAATGCACCTACTGCCCTGCCAGCAACCCTCAGTTTGTTTCCTATTGTCACGAGCCTTTTGTGGTTTGTCTCCATCTCTGATTTTTCTTATTTTATTTTTCCCTCCCTTCCCCTATGATCCTCCATTCTGCTTTTTAAATTCCACATATGAATGAAACCATATGAAATTATCTTTCTCTGATTGACTTTTTGCTTAACATAATACCCTCTAGTTCCACCCAAGTCATTGCAAATTGTAAAGATTTCACCATTTTTATGGCTGTGTAATATTCAATTGTGTAAATATACCAGCTCTTCTTTATCCATTCATCTGTTGATGGACTCCTGGGCTTTTTCCATAGTTTGGCTATTGCGGACATTGCTGCTATAAACATTGGGGTGCAGGTGCCCCTTTGGATCATTACATTTGTATCTTTAGGGTAAATACCCAGTAATGACATTGCTGGGTTGTAGGGTAGCTCTGTTTTCAACTTTTTGAGGAACCTCTGTATCGTTTTCCAGAGTGGCTAAACGAGTTAACATTCCCACCAACAATGTAAGAGGGTTCCCTTCTCTGTGTCCTTGCCAACATTTGTTTTTTCCTGACTTGTTGATTTTAGTCTCTGACTGGTGAGATCATCACATTGTGGTTTTGATTTGTATTTCCTCTGATGCTGAATGAGGTTGAGCATTTTTTCATATGTCTGTTGGCCACTTGTATGTCTTCTTTGGAGAAATGTCTGTTTATGTCTTCTGCCTATTTCTTGACTGGGTTATTTGTTTTTTTGGGTGTTGAGTTTGTTAAGTTCTTTATAGATACTGGATACTAGCCCTTTATCTGATAAGACATTTGCAAATACCTTCTCCCATTCTGTTGGTTGTCCTTTGGTTTTGTTGATGATTTCCTTTTCTGTGCTAAATATTTTGATCTCTGTGAAGTCCCAATAGTTCATTTTTACTTTTGTTTCCCTTCCCTTTGAAGATGTGTCTAGCAAGAAGTTGCTACAGACAAGGTCAAAGAGGTTCCTTCCTGTGTTCCCTCTAGGATTTTGTTGAATTCCTATCTCACATTTAGGTCTTTCATCCATTTTGAGTCTATTCTTGTGTGTGGTATAAAAAAATGGTCCAGTTTTATTCTTCTTTATGTGGATGCCCAATTTTCCTAATACCATTTGTTGAAGAGACTTTTTTCCATTGGACATTCTTTTCTGGTTTGTCACAGATTAGTTGATCATAGCATTGAAGGTCCATTTCTGGGTTCTCTATTTTGTTCCATTGATCTATGTATCTATTTTTGTGCAATTACCATACAGTATTGATGATGACAGCTTTGTAATAGAGCTTGAAGTCTGGCATTGTGATGCCACCAGTTTTGGTTTTCTTTTTCAACATTCCTCTGGATATTCAGTGTCTTTTCTATTTGCATACAAATTTTAGGCTTATTTGTTCCAAGTCTGTGAAAAATATTGATAGCTCTTTTTTTTTAAGATTTTATTTATTTATTTGACAGAGATCACAAGTAGGCAGAGAGAGAGAGAGAGGAGGAAGCAGGCTCTCTGCTGAGCAGAGAGCCTGATGTGGGGCTTGATCCCAGGACCCTGGCTCGATCCCAGGACCCTGGATCATGACCGGAGCTGAAGGCAGAGGCTTTAACCCACTGAGCCACCCAGGCGCCCCTTGATAGCATTTTGATAGCGATTGCATTGAATATTTGAT